>FXXK01000018.1:126651-166520 GCA_900184695.1 Betula pendula
GAGTGTTTTAATATTGATATGGTACAAAATACTGCTAAAGCAATTTTGCAAGTACCTAACATTGATCCCTTAGAGGTTGCCATGACTCAGAGCCTCGCAAAGCAAGAATGTGAGTTGGAGCATGAACGTGTTATCGACATCATTGATGCCACACACTCCTTTGAGGCTTCTGCACCTCATCTAAGAAGGTATACACTTCCCTTTGATACCCTTGTGCCTACTAACACTGCTCTTGATCCTTCTATTGGCAGGGCACCAGATTTGGAATTGAAGCATGGTGGATATGGAAACACTGAGCTATGCAAGGAACAAACCAAGAAATATCCCGATAAGCAGCTTGTCAAGAAGGAGTTTTATGTGGGACAAAAGGTATTGATATACAATTCAGAATTAAGACTCTTTCCTAACAAGCTAAATTCTCGGTGGTATGGTCCTTATGATGTCACAAAAGTTTATCCTCATGGAGTTGTGGAGGCCTTTTGCAAAGAAAAGAATCAAACTTTCAAGGTACATAGATATCGAGTGAAGCCTTATATGGAGATGGGCGTTCAGTTTCGAGAAGAGGATGTGACCTTCCAATCTGTCCAACATATTACTTGAGAGTCACACAGTCTGGCTGAAGACAATAAACTTAGCACTACTTAGGAGGTAACCCAAGAAGAAATCAGTGATACTGAGGCCACTTTATGCACTAAAAAGCCATATCCTTTAAAATTTTCTGTTTTGTTTTTCATTATTTGTTTCATTTTCTGTTGATTGTTGATAGTTCTATTTTGTTTTTAGTTTTCCTTTGTTTTGTTTTTAGAGATTTATTTTTCAGGAAAAATGTGCTTGCATTCAAGTTTGGGGGTATGCTACAAGCCATACCTAGTCCAACCAGTTTTCTCATCTCCCTGGTATGATCTTTCCACTTTCTCTACACATTGAGGACAATGTGTAATTCAAGTTTAAGGGTATAGGAGACACAAGCAGACACACTTTGTCAATATTTTTTTGAAAAAAAAAAAAATTGCTATATTCTTGTTATTCTTAAGAATTTGGTTGATCTGAAAATGTGATTTGAATATTTATTAGCGAGCTTAGAATGTTGAACACATGATCATATGATTAGGATTCTAAGGTCTGTTGCTTACCTTTTGACATCTGAGGATTCACTTGTTTCAATTCGAAATTGCCACGAGCACATTAACACATAGTTTGTGAGGTATTGACATGTGAACCTGATTGTGTATGCTTCAATGTCTTGGGTGAAGCTGGGTGACTTGTTGGATGGATACCTTGGCATAAAAAAAAAAAAAAAAAAAAAAAAACCATTTTCGAAGTTTTCCTGAGTAACTGGACTTCTTGCCTCACTAAGCATTGAAATGTCTCAAGTCAAAAGGGAGAATTTTGGATTGGTAAAGTAGAGATCATTTTCGAAAGTTTTCACTGAGTAAACTGGACTTCTGCCTCATTAAGCATTGAATGTCCACGTCAAAAATGTGAGAATTTTGGATTTGGTAAAGCTAGAGATCATTTTTCAAAGTTTTCACTGAGTAACTGGACTTCTTGCCCTCACTAAGCATGAATGTTCACGTCATAAAGGTGAGAATTTTGGATTGGTTGAAGTATAAAAAAAAAAACAAAAAACAAAAAAAAAAAGGATAAAAGAGAATGTCATGGTTGTTGAATCCGATGAAGACCCTAGTCAACTTGGAGATATTAAGTCATTGCACATCAGAATTAATTTGAAGCCTCATAATTATGTGTTGGTTCACTTTACACTGAATTGAACTTGTGAAATCTCAACTTGTCATTTGTGAGTGGTTAGACTTTGAAATTTTAATTCATTTTGAAGATGGAGTTTATCCTTTTAAGCTTGCTAATGAATGAGAATCATGGTTGTTTGTGATACTTTAGTCTTGGAGATAACATGAGTTATGCATAATGTTTGTGGGTATCATTCCTGTTAAACCCTCACGAGACTTCACTCGTCCTACTAGGGATGCCTAGGGGTTTAAAAGGCTTGTTGCATACGCTAAATGCAATCGTATTTCCCAAGACAGAGGAGGTAGAATAGTTGTCATTTATTTTCAGTTTTGTATTGCTAAGGGACTAGCAATATGTAAGTTTGGGGGTGTGATAAGTGTTGAATGTTACACATTCAAGCCCCTTAATTCACATATGTTAATTTCTTAGTTTCATTATAATATAATGTTTTGTGTTGTTTTTGTGTTTTTCCCTTATTTTGTAGGTTTTGGAAGAAAAGAAGTCAATTCCATCAACTCGAGCTCAAAACACATGAACTGTGCAAAGTTGCTGAAAATCTGACCTTTGTGGACTATTTTGGCCATAACTCTTAGCTCAAAACTTGGATTAAGGCAAGGTCAAGTGCGTTGGAAAGATGACTTAGAGAGGAACAAAACATCAACCTAGAGTTGTTTCATCAAAGGTGCGCTCGAGCGCCCAAAATGACGCTCGAGCGCCATGGCACGCTGGCGCGCTGGAAACGAGCGTCATGTCACCTGACGCTCGAGCGCTCAATGACGCTCGAGCGTCATTGTGCGCTGGGAACCTCCGAAGTCAGCAGAACTGATATAGAAAGAGGATAATCCGACCCCAACTCAATCTTGGACTTCCTAGGGTGCACGAAATTGATTAGGGTTGCTCCTAAACTCTATAAATACTCCCCTAAGTCCTCCAAAACAAATACACAAGCTTGAGGAGAAGAATTAAAGGCTTCAAAGAAGGGTTTTTCTTAGTTCTTTATTTCTTTTTAGTTTTTCTTTGTCATTTTCTTATGGGGATGATTTTCATCCAAATTATGTGTAGCTAATACATTAGTTAGGGCTCGATTGAAGCCCTAATCATGTCTCTTTAAGGTTTCAATTTGTCTTGCTACAATTCATATTTTGATGCTTAACTTGATTATTTTTGGTTTTCTTGAATTCCTCACATGTATGTGTTTGATTATCATATGCTTGTGGTATGGATATGTTATTTAGGTCAATTTGGATGGCCGAGTCCTGGGCCTAATAGAGTAACAAAAGAACCCCATCACAGGTTCTTAGATTAATCAACATGGAAAACCGGAGTAGATACCATGCTCTAGGCTCCATGTGTTTGTCGATCTCCATAGTTTTATGCTATATTGAAGAACAACTTAGTAGATGCCATGCTAAATCCTTTGAGAAAGAAAAGAGTTAGAGTAGATTCCATGCCTAACTCGTTGCTTAGGGAGATCAATAGCCTAAGGAGTAGATGCCATGCCCTTAGGTTGGCAAACATTGAGTATCTTGATATGGTTGTAGCATTGTGCATATTGTTTACCTTATTTGAGTATGATTAGCGGTGGATATCGAAGCCCTATCCCTTTTATATTATTATTTCAATTCAATCATTTATTTTGTTCCATTCAACAATATCTTTTTAGGAATTACTTTTTAAACATAGTTTACCAATCCTCGTGGGAATGATCTCGTATTTGCCGTCTATACTATCGTTTTGATCTTGTGCACTTGCGAGTAAAACGTGCATTTATTCGCCTATTTATTTAGGTGGATATTTGTACAACAGTGTTCGCCTGGACGCACGAAAACATGCCCGGTATTGACCCTGACATCATCTCACAAAGATTAAATATAGACCCCGCTGCTAAGCCGGTCAAGCAGAAAAAAAGAAACTTCGCTCTCGAATGGAACAATGCCATAGCTGAAGAAGTGGACAAGCTGATGGAAGCAAATTCATTAGGGAGGTCCATTACCCCGATTGGTTGGCTAACATAGTAATGGTTAGGAAATCTACGGGTAAGTGGAGGATGTGTGTAGACTTCACCGACCTCAAAAAGGCTTGCTCCAATGACAGGTTCCCACTCCCGAGAATTGATCTCTTAGTGGACTCCACTTCGGGCCACAACCTCTTGAGCTTCATGGATACCTTCTCGGGCTACAATCAGATCCGAATGCATGAGTTCGACCAAGAAGCAACCTCCTTTGTTACGGATCGTGGGTTATACTGTTATATGGTGATGCCATTTGGGTTGAAGAATGCTGGTGCGACCTACCAGCGCCTGGTGAACATAATGTTCAAGGAGCATTGGGAGGAATATGGAAGTGTATGTAGACGACATGCTAGTGAAGAGCTTGAAGTCTAAGGACCACCTGGCAGATCTTGAAGAAGCTTTCGACGTCCTAAAGCGCTACCAAATGAAGCTTAACCCCGCCAAGTGTGCTTTTGTCGTGTCTTTGGAGAAATTTCTGGGCTTTAAGGTCTCGCATCGAGGCATTGAAGCTAACCCAGAAAAAATAAAGGCAGTTCTGCAAATGGAGTCCCCCCAGAACACCAAGCACCTCCAACGGCTTACTGGGCGGATAGCCACCCTCAATAGATTCATTTCTAGATCCACCGACAAGTGCTTACCCTTCTTCAAGATCTTAAAGAAGGCTTTTGTTTGGAGGAAGAGTGTGAAGAGGCTTTCCACCAATTGAAGAGCTACCTGGCTAACCCCCCCACTCCTTAGCCGAATGATAGAAGGCGAACCGCTCTACGTTTATCTCGCGGTATCTGATTCCGCCGTTAGTTCGATTCTGGTCAGAGAGGACCAAGGGGTGCAACAGCCAGTACACTACGCCAGCAGGGCTCTCCGAGGTGCTGAAAGCAAGTATCCGCAGATTGAAAAACTAGCCTTTACGCTAGTAACTTCGGCAAGGAAGTTAAGGCCGTATTTTCAAGCCCACACGATCAGAGTGCTGACCAACCATCCTTTGAAAAGGGTGCTGTTTAAGCCCGATACTTTGGGGCGCCTGGTTAATTGGACAGTGGAGTTAGGCGAATTTGATATCGAGTACTTGCCTAGGCCAGCTATAAAGGGCCAGGCGTTGGCGGACTTCATAGCAGAGTTCACGAACCCTAATAACTAGGAGGACCGACCAGTAAGCAACCTTTGGAAGATCTGTGTAGATGGCTCAGCGACAAGGAGACGAAGTGGAGCTGGCATAGTTCTGACAACCCCGGAAGGTCAGAGTATGAAGCCATGGTAGCAGGCCTAATGATCGCTCACGAGCTTGGAGCTGAAAATGTCAAAATTCATATTGATTCGCGTGTGATTGCGGGCCATATCTTGGGTGAATACGAAGCGAAAGGAGAAAAAATAAAGAAACACCTTATGAAGGTCAAGGAACTTTCAACTCGGTTTGCACACTTTCATGTGAAGAGGGTCTCTAGAGAAGAGAATGCGGAGGCGGACAGGTTTGCCCGAATAGGGTCAGCACAAGAAGAAGAGCTTGAGGGCTCTGAGGAACAGGTTCGCCTACTGCCTACACCGGTCCTCATGGGTGGCCCCCAAGTGTGTGTAATATGGGACCCGCCAGAGTGGGCCAGGGAGATCTTCCGGTATATTACGGAGGGCCAGCTCCCGGCAGACCGAAAAGCTGCTACCAAGATATGCTTAAAAGCTTCCAAATACACTGTTATCGATGGATCCCTTCACCAACGAGGCCTTACCTTGCCACTCCTCAAATGCTTGTCCCAAGATGAAGCTGATTATGCCCTAAAGGAAATTTATGAAGGAGTATGTGGCAGTCACTCCAGAGGGCGTATCTTAGCCCACAAGGCCATCAGAGCTATATATTACTGGCCAGATGTACTAGTAGTCCATGGAAATGGTGAGAACCTATGATAAATGTCAGAAGTTCGCCAACGACAAGAAGAATCCACCTGAGGAGCTCACTCCAATCACATCTCTATGGCCCTTTTCCATGTGGGGGTGGATATTGTTGTTCCCCTTCCACTCAGAAAAGGAGGTGTCAAGTTTGTAGTAGTAGTAGTCGACTACTTTACCAAATGGGTGGAAGCAGAAGCCCTCGTACTTAGGGGTGAGCATGGGTCGGATCGGGCCGGATATCAAGGATATCTGAAACCCGATCCGCAGTGCTCGGGTTTGTTAACAATGAACCCGCAACCCACATTTTTTCAGTTTAATCCGCTGGGTTGCGGGGTCTGCAGGGCGGGGCGGGTATACCCGATCTAATCTGATCGATCAGATCTGATAGATTAGATCAGATCGATCAGATCTATAAGATCTGATCTGATCGATCAGATCTAATCTATCTAATCTGATCGATCAGATCTGAAAGATTAGATCAGATCGATCATATCTATATGATCTGATGTTTCGTCTGGTTCGATCTTAGATCTTAATCTCTTGCTATTTTAGATACCTGACTCAGATCAGATCGGTCGATTCTATTCTGACTACGATGCGAATTCTATAAGATGTTCTGATTGTGAGTCTGATAGATCTCTATTATACTGATACTGATCAGCTTTATTTAAGAGTGCGACACTGTTAATGCCAGATCAAGCTTGGCTGTAGTGCGGTGCGGTGAGATGCATAGATTGCTAACGGCATAGTGGTCTGGGCCTAAAGGATTATCAGTAGATTTCACATTCGGATGAGAGAGACAGGCTAAGAATGGTAGGAATAGAGGAGGATGGGAAATGAGAATAATATTGAGAGATGGTATTCAAGAAGAGTAAGGATGAGAGGTGAAGAAGGTGAAGAATCAAGAGGAGTTGATAGGTAGTCCTTTTTGATTGGGTATGCACATTCAAGATGATAATTGTCTAACAGAAAAGAAAAACGCAAAGAAAGGGAGAGTCTGAGGAGACTCAGACACGGAAGAGATAAAGGAGAAAGAGAAGGAAAAGAAAAAAAAGAGGAGAAGGGAGTTACGAAAGGAACAAAATTTCTGAGAAAAAAAAAAGTGTATATAATATCTATAATATAGTATTATATTATAGTATATATATATTATGCGGGTCGGGTCGGGTATTGCGGGTTGTGAAAATAAAACCCGCAATTCGAACCGACCCGTCCGGGTATCCAAAATATATAACCCGCACCCGCGAAAAAAACACCTAAAAAACCGCAAAATTCGGAGCGGGTTGGGGCAGGTCGGCCGGTTGTGCGGGTTGGGGGCGGGTTCTGCTCACCCCTACTCGTACTCATCACCTCCCAGAATATTACCAAGTTCCTTTGGAGATCAGTGGTTTGCAATTATGGGTCTTCTCCATGCCTTTACCACAGACAACGGGAAGCAGTTTGATTG
Organism: Betula pendula; assembly: GCA_900184695.1. Taxonomy (NCBI): domain Eukaryota; kingdom Viridiplantae; phylum Streptophyta; class Magnoliopsida; order Fagales; family Betulaceae; genus Betula; species Betula pendula. The sequence continues at coordinate 133,740 of FXXK01000018.1, forward strand.
TCAAGCATTTCTAGACTGGTGTGAAGGCCTTAAAGTTAGGAATTACTTCTCTTCACTGGGGCACCCGCAAGCTAATGGGCAAGTAGAGGCTACAAATAAGACCATTTTCAAGATATTAAAGAAGAAGCTCGAAGACAGGAAGGGTGCATAGGCTGAGCAGTTACACGAAGTCCTATGGGCTTACAGAACTACCAAGAGAACCCCTACGGGGGATACTCCTTTTGGCCTAGCATTTTGGTCAGAAGCCGTCGTCCTAGTAGAAACGGAACTAGCGAGCCTTCGCGTCCAAAAGTATGACCCTGAGCTCAATGACGAAGGACTGAAGCTGTCAGTAGACCTCTTGGATGAAAGACGAGACCAAGCAGAAATTGTAATGGCATCGTATCGTCAGAAGGCAGCCCAATATTTCAACTGGAGGGTCAAGCCTCAAAAGTTCAAAATTGGCGATTGAGTGCTCAAGAAGGTGACTTTGGCAACTAAGGAGCGCACAGATGGAAAGCTGGCTCCAAACTGGGAAGGGCCGTACAAAGTCGTAGAGTGCAACCGACCTGGCGCTTACCACCTTGAGACCTCAGAGGGAAGAAGATTGCCCCACCCTTGGAACGCGGAGCATTTAAAGCGATATTACCAGTAATCTCCCATACTTCCAAAGTTGTATTTTGTTTACTGACAAATTTTTTTTTTTTCTTTTGATTGTTCCATCTTTCCATGTGTAAATGAACGACATGAACGAGTATGATAATGGACCAAATGCAATCTCTTCCCCCGAGCTCAAAGATCAAAAAATTATGGTTCCCTCATTGAGGTCACCGACCCCTTGACATGCCAAACAAAGATCGAAAGATCCACGCTCCGTCATTGAGGTCTCTGACCCTTTGACATGCCGTGCGTGAGATCCAAGATTAAAATTATGGTTCCGTCATTGAGGTCGCCGACCCCTTGACATGCTGAACCAAGATCGAAAGATCCACGCTCCGTCATTGAGGTCTCGGACCCTTTGACATGCCATGCATGAGATCCAAGATCAAAATTATGGTTCCATCATTGAGGTCGCCGACCCCTTGACATGCCGAACCAAGATCGAAAGATCCGTGCTCCGTCATTGAGGTCTCTGATCCTTTGACATGTCGTGCATGAGATCCAGGATCAAAATTATGGTTCCGTCATTGAGGTTACCGACCCCTTGACATGCCGAACCAAGATTGAAAGATCCGCGCTCCGTCATTGAGGTCTCCGACCCTTTGACATGCCATGCGTGAAATCCAAGATCAAAATCATGGTTCCGTCATTGAGGTTGCCTACCCCTTGACATGCCGAACCAAGATCGAAAGATCCGCGCTCCGTCATTGAGGTCTCCGACCCTTTGACATGTCGTGCGTGAGATCCAAGATCAAAATCATGGTTCCGTCATTGAGGTCGCCGACCCCTTGGCATGCTGAACCTTATATGCTGAACTGAAGCTAGAAACTTAGAGGTCAAAGGCCAACACTTCAGCTATGGAGGTTCAGCACCCCTCCTTAAAGCGCAACCCTAACAATACATCGGCAACAAAGGGTTCGCTAAACAAAGCAAACGAGGTGAGGCAAAAACCTTGCAACTTTTATTTTGTCCTTAACAGTGTGAGTGAATGGCGTGTTCGTGTAGAAATTATTGAAGATAAAATGCTGTAATGGCTCGTTTCATTCCAAAGAGGAGGGGGGGGGGGAATGCACAGCAAATCAACAAACATGAGCGAGAGGCTCAAAGGCCTTCCCTTCAAACAAAAAAAATAAAGAAAAATGCCCAAACAGGGGCAACAACATTGACAAGCCACGGGTTGGCGACCCTTACAAAAAAGAGGAAGGAGAAGAGAGTGAAGTGAAAGCACAACTTCTGCTTTAATCCTCGTCAGAAGAGAAACCGCCGGCGACGTAGGTATCCAATCCAAATTCCTCCCCCAGCACCATGCGCTGATAGTGCAATTTATCGCACAGTGGAGCGAGTTTCCCCTGAAGGCGGAGAATCTCCGCTTGCAGACAGACTACTCGATTCTCCAGACGACCGAGCCTTCTCCCATGATGGAAGTCGTAGGCTTTGGCTTCCCTAGGCGTTTTACGCTCTCCACTAGGCCCCGCCGCCGAACGAGCGGTCTCTCCGCTAGGAGAAGGAGGACCATTGTTGTCCTCCGCAACCCTGTCGCCCTCGGCGTTAACAGCGGGGTTTTCCATCTCCTCCTCCCCCAGTGGACCAGGCACTATGCCTGGAATGAAGAAAGGGTCACTGTCGGAGTGACCAGTAGACCCTGAAAGGCGGTTAACGAACGAAGAGTCCGAAACCACAATCTATCGAGTTGGCGCTAGGGGGTTGGCCCTAGTGACCCCTGCTTGGCCTCGAAGCCGCTTGCTCTGGCGGGAGCTGAACGGAGGTTGAGGGGTGGGAACTCCCCGAGGCCCTCTCCAACGTGCGTCCCCGTCCATAGTGAAGAGCACCTACGACGGAGAGAAAGAAGAACGAAAAACGATGGTGAAATTACGGTGGGCGAAACCCTCCCTTAAGTAGGCGTGCTGGGCGTGGAAAACCCAACAGTCGCGCCTCCTTAATAACTCCACCATCGTTCACTACGCAGCCTGTCATTACTGATGCCCCCGAACGAGACCTTTCAAATTCCCAGAATGGGATAACAGAATAATGTCCCGTTCTGGCCAAGTACAAAAGTATTTGAGCAATATTCCAAATTGCATTGCCCGATACTTAAAAATAAGAAAAGAAACAAAGTCAGATGACAGGACCGAGTCAAAGAACCTCATTATGAAGATTAGACTTAGTCCCATCATAAAAGCAACAACGAAAGAAAAGGGGAGGACCTAGTATGAAGGTCTGGAACGACCATCCTTAAGGAGTCCCATCATTTCAAAACCCATTTTAACATAAAGCGGCCGAGATGCAAAAAAAAAAAAAAAAAAAAGGGAACAGTCGATTCCTATTATAAAATACAAGTTCGTACATGGGATATTATATACAATTATGAGGTAGCAGCACTCCCGCCATCAGTAGGTTCGATCCCGGACTCACCTCTGGCCGCACCACTAGGTCTGGCCTCGGCCTCACTTCCGGCCACATTACTAGGTCCGGCCCCAACTTCATCTCCGGCTTCTAGCTGAAGTACTGCTATGGGGGGTGGAACGGTCCACATTGCATGAGCGTCTGGCAATTCCTCTACCCCAATCATCTTAAGTTCGTTCAAGGCTCAAGGGTCGGGCCGAATGTTGCGGATGTTGATAGTGGGTACTCTGCGCCGCAACCGCTCGTCCATTGCAATCGCTCGAAGAGTCTCGAACCCCCACTCGAACCCGTGGATCCAAGTGCGGTTCCTAACTATGTGGACCACATCAAGCTGGTGCTTGTATCTTTTCACCTTCTTGTTGGCGTCGTGATGCTTTCATATGTGGCGATGCGATAAGTCGGTGGCAAACCTTTCTCATACCTAAAGCTCGGCATTTTCCTTCATCAATGCCGGAATCTCCTCGTTTTGCAACGAGGCGAGAAGTTTCATGGCATCGTTCAACTCCTTCCGCTCAGAGTTACGTTCAACCTCCACAGAGGAAATATTTCAAGACAGATCCGCTACCTCTGTCTTGAATCTCGCAATAGCCCCTTATGCTCGTCAACGACTCCCTACAGCCATGATGAACAACCAGATAACTCAGATTCGACCTACACTGCCCCTGCAAGCCTAGCCTGAAGGTTGGCTATCTCCCTTCCAAGCCTAGAATTGACCATTTCGAACCGGAGAGCTTCAGATGTCAATTCATTGATCCTCGCTTGCCCAACATCGACGGCTGAGCGAAGTTGATCGTACTCGAAGGATTTTGCCTCCAAGGCTTCTTGCTTTTTCAGAGCTTCGAAAAGCCCTTTGTCATAACTGGCCAACCTCCTTTCCAGTTCAAGGTTTCGAACCTCTAATGTCACAACTGTAGATCTAGCCGCCGAGAGTTCGTCCTCCCGAACTTCCAACTTCCTTTTCCACTCAAGGAACAAATCCTGGCTAGAATGCAAACGTTCGCCGAGCAAGTCTACGGCAACCAATGAGTCCTACACAAAAAAGCAAAATCAGCGAGTAGCCCAAACCTCAGAAGAATCGAAGTGAACAACGATAATTACAATCCATACCTCGATTTGGTGGCAAAGGGTGAGAACCGGATCTTTATGGAGTCTAACTGCACCCCACCATGTGAACCTGCTGGTGGAGGTAGCCTCTTCGGGCACCGAATCCCTAGAAGGATAATTGGGGAGAACCCCAATGCCTAAGGTCAGGAGTTCGGATTCATGTTGGACCTTTAAGGGGTCCTGAACCTCCAGAGTAGCAGTCACTGCACCCGAAGTGGTACCTTCTGCAGCAAGTTCAGTCTCTTCCTTGATGGGGGCCACCACAACATCCTCATTCGGAGATAAGGCCTGTTTCGTTCAAGGTAGCATCCAGCTCAAGCTCCCCCGAAGCCGCAACAGGCTCAATTCTTGCCGCTTTGGTAACAAGCTCGGCTACCGACGTTGGTAAGGGAAAGGACGGTAGAGCTACATTCCCCCTGTCACCTCCACCAGGGGGGACTGTCTTAGTTATAGGCTCTGAGCTCTCATCCATGAGGATAATATCAACACCACAAGCCTTCCTCATCGGAGGGTGCTCCTTGAGAAACTCTACGAACTCGGAGCTCTCCTCCTCTCCTCTCTTAGGGGATGAAGAAGGGCCCATGTCCTCCGACCACTCTGGAGCCTTTCTCTTAAGGGCATGAGTTCTCACCACAAGAGGAACTTCGTCCTCATCTTCGTCTGGGCTATCATCAAGGACGATTGGACCTTCCACGATCTGAGGGGCGGGACCTCCTGCCGAATCTCCCTCTCTGGATAGAGAGAGGGAAACCGATCCTTCGGTAGAAGAGACAGACGGTTCGGCTTCCTTAGCAAGTGCAGGGTTCGGCACTTTAGACCTCGTTCGCTTGGCTGAACCTTCGGCCTTTCCTTTCTTCTTCGGCACGAAAAGCACGTCCGGAATCCTAGCCATTCCGGCGCACCTATGCTCAAAAAAGCCCCCAAGTTCTTCTACAAAAAGGCGGGGCGAAGCAAGAACCCCAAATTCGATTCCTCTCCTTCCGCTTCCATCCTCTACGAAGACCAGGTGATCATACACTCAAGCCTTTCCTGCTAAGTTACTGTTAACCTCGGCTTTGGGAACTTCCTTGATTTCAGGTCTCCCCAATGGCAAGGAACCCGAGCTTCAGGTAGGCGATCCCACAGAATGGGGGGAAGTTCCCATCCTAAGCCGGAAACGAAAAAGAAAGATTTTTCGAAAGGGGGGTTGCTGGTCCATGTACTTGGATAGAAGAAGAATTTCCTCTCTCGACCCTGCAAAGTCCAAGTGTGCCCATACCTAACCGGGACAAACAAATTCAAGAATTCTAGCGCAGAAAGTTGCACACCCTCTCCCAGAACCATTGGCCATGCCATGCAACAGGCAATCACGTTCCGCCACGCGTTGGGCTTTAGTTGGGTGGGAGCCATCCCCAAGATGTGCAGTATTTCGCAAGCCACCTGGGAGAAAGGAAGCTGGAGCCCAGCCATAGGGGCTCGCTCAAAAATGCACACTTCATCCTCCAAAACGTTCCCGTGAATCCCCTCATCCTTCAAAGGAATCCGAATATCCACCCCGTCGGGAATCTCGTAAGTTTTTCTTAACCTTTCAGCATCCTCCGATTTCAGAGAAGATCGCCGGGTAGAGGGGGCCCTAGAAGCGCCGAGCCTAGAAGATTTCGACATTGTTTCTGAGAGGGAAGTGTCAGGTTGAAAGCGAAAGGCGAAGGGTCGGTCGCCGAGAAAAGAAAAAGACAACTAAAGGAAGTTACATCGATGGCTACGGATTCTTTGCGGAGAAGATAAGAGAGAAGCTTCTCTTCGAGCATACCTACACACATCATAATGGATGATCTCCAAAAAGGCGTGGATGAGAGACGAACACATGTGATGGGACTAAAGAGGACACCGTACCCCATGTTCTGAAGCGTGTTGGATAACGAATCGATGGGGTGATAAACGTCGGTTCATTTTTGAGAACATAATAAAATCCTCCCGCCATTCTCAACACATGACGCAAGAGATTTTAGGGGGTAACTGTTGGGGGTTGGGCCCGACAATTATATGTGGGCCCAAATCCCATTAGTTAATCCGAATCGCATGTGCAGGGCCCATGCCTATATAGCGCCGACCCTTGCTACAAGGGTCGGTTGCCACGATAAGGGTTGTGACAATCCAGGTTCGGTTCTCTAGCTGACAAGGTTCATTATGGCTCACATTTAAGGCAGCCGATCTCGATTGCCGCCCCTGCGTGTTCCCAAGATTCACCCGCTCATAAGATACGATTGATGTGACAAGCAGGCAAAAAGCTCATACGCCGTGGACCAATATGTGCGTGACACGTGGAGGGATCTTTAATGGCCCGCATGGGCTAAGAAGAAAATGGGGACCTTAAGGCCCCACCGCATAGGCTCATTAAATAAGCCTCGGGGGGTCCGCCACTATATAAAAGGGGAGGGAAGCTCGGTTGAAGAGGTAAGTAACATAATTCACAAAAATATTCCTAGTCTTTCAAGTAGAGTTCAACTCTCTAAGATAAAACTGACTTAGGCATCAGAGCTATCCCCCTCCGGCAACCCCTGGCAGGCTCTAGTGTCTAATCTTTTTCTGTTCTCAGGTTTACGTGAAGTCGGATTCGGAAATTGTCCCAACAGTTACTATTTAGCTTCATTTTCGTTAGTCTAATCTCTTAGTTGTAGATTTACCATCTAAGGTTAATATGCTAGTTTGGTTAATGAATATTTCATGGATGGTTTACACTTTAGGTCTTGATATCTTGTTGGTTTGGCATGGATAACCTTTTGTTTAAGAGCATTTAAGTAAACCCATAATATGATAGGGATTTATGCTAGATGTAGTGATAGGTTGGTTGTTTAAAGTCTATGATGAGATATGGTTTGGATGAGGACAATGCTTGTGTTTAGGACAGTCTTTGTAATGTTAAGAGAACCTTGGAGTGTGTTGGATTGGGGTTTTGATAGGAACTTGGATTCAAAATCAGGTTTGTGTCTGGAACCAAACGATCAATGTCGAGGCCAAACGTTCGATGCTTCTTGCCGAATGATAGAGGCCAGGCAATGAGCTCATTTTGAAATAGTTTTGAGTTTAGAAACTTTTAGGTTAAGATTTTTGACTAATAATGGACATTTTCACATATTTGGAGGTTGGAGAATATCAGCAAAATTTCTCGAAGGATTGCTACGTGCAAGATGAGTAAAATTCATTATGGAGGTAGATAAAAACTTTACGCCAATATATTGCAAATGAAAACTATGGATTCTCTTAAAAGAATGAAATGATATGACTTACTCTATATGTTGTGAGCCCTAAATGTACTCCATTTACTGAATCATGTTTCACGACATATATATATATATACATACAATAAGAAGGTTTGGCACCTCGATGTATATATATATATATATATATATGCCAACCTCATTTCTACGACGATAAAGATACAAGTATGTTTACACTACCCTGTGGCAAGGGTATTCATATGACGGATTACCTTTAATAGGGATCAGGTATGTTATGCTAACCTCAATTGTACAAGGGTCAAGGTACAAGTATGTTACGCTATCCTGTGGCAAGCGTACCAGTACATGATGATAACCTCGACCATATGAGGATTTTATTTATGAATATGCTAATATAATGAGATAATGAGTAGATGAGGGATATGTGAAATGTTGTTTTATTCATATTTAGTACTTATCAAGCTAGCTTGGCCAACATATATATATATATTACAAACAAGAGTCATGATATATATATATATACCATGACGCGCACACAAATCAAATGAAAATTACAAACACACAAGAGATCGATGCCAAATTTATTACAGTAGTGAATTATTATGCAGTAGATTTTCACCTACTACAAGTTGCACCTGTAAATTCATCATGTAATTCGAAGCAATATTGGCGCCCCCGAAGCGATGTCGTAAAAAGGGAACCAGTTTGTCTCTGGGAGGTAGATTTTCCTTGACAACAATGCTGCTCACAAACTCATCAATCCAGTTGTGAAGCTTGGGAAATTTCTCTCTTGTCAACAACTCTACCCCTGAAGCTTCTTCACAAGCTCCAAGCCAAAAGCCTATGATGTTAGCGGCAATGTCTACCAGTCCAATATTCTCTCCTCCAAAGAACCTCTTTTCCTTCATGATCAGTTCATTCTCTAGAAACTTAAGAACCTCACATGCTTCTTCCACACTCTTCTCACGCTCTTTCTCTTCCCCAAAGAAAGCTTTCAGTCCTACAGGCAAGTACTGAAAAACAAGAAAAAAGAGAAAAACATCATCAAACTAGTGCCTCCCTTCCCATGCTATGATCGATGCTAAGAAAAAGATAAATTATTACCTTGTCGTCTATGAACTTGGCCCAGAAATGTGCAGTGGCTCTCTCGTAAGGATCTTTGGGCAATATAGGATAGCCCTGCCAGGTTTCGTTAATGTATTCAAGAATAACAAGGGACTCCACGATGGGGTTTCCATTGTGTACGAGCACGGGAACCTTCCCATGAATGGGGTTGTATTTGAGAAGCGAAGGACTCTTGTTGGCTAAATCTTCTTCAATGTATTTGTACTCCACACCTTTTAGTTTCAAAGCTAACTCTACTCTGCGACTAAAAGGGCTCGCCCACACACCAAACAACAATACTTCTTCCGCCATTAATGTCACATGCACTTTGTGTGTTCGATCTTGCACTTGTACTATTTATTTTTTGGTGCTTGCCTCCCTTTGCTTTGGGGTCCGTCTGATGCCCTTTTATAAGCAATGATCGAAGCTTCTAGGCCTCCAATCTTTTCCCCAATGGAGCTTTTCTTTCATTTTTTAATCTTTTTGGTGAATAATTAATTATTATCCATGAAGTTGGTACCATTATCCTTTGTTTGACCGGGGAAAAAGCTACACGACGGCTCCCTTAACAATTAGTATATATGGACAATTTTGATTATAATATATTGTTCCTTCCCTCTTCTCTATTAGGCAGGTGGGAGTCCGGCCGAACCGCAAACATGGGAAATTCTTTAATAAGTAGAAAGTTGACCCTATAGGTCATTGATGATCTCTTCTATTGGGAAATTGAGCTGAGAGATGATGTCAAACACCATGTCACGTGTGGGAATCCTCTTCTCTTTGCTCATTGGATTTGGATCCCCTCATATTTTCTAAAATATGAGATTCTCATCTAATTGGAATTGCCATTTTTCTATAAATATTTATGTGGGTTCGTGTTGATTTGTGGATTTAGTTTTTTTATTTTATTTTATTTTTGAATGGGTTTGTTCTGAATAGCAAATGGGTTTTCTGGGATATGATGAAAGTTCTTAAATTTATATTTGTATCAACGAAGTGTTTTGTCAGAGAAATCTAAAATGGAAAAGAGAAGGTGAGGGTTTATTGTACAATAGTGGTGTTGAATATGTCAATTTCTTCAAGTGGTCTTGGGTAAAATTCTTTTTCTCTATGGATTTTCCTGATCATACCAGCAATATGATGCAGAACTATAAAAGAGGTCAAGTAACCTCTCTATGGATTTATGCTTGGTGATAATTGATGGTGGCTGTGGAAACCTCTCTATCTCTTTCTCCATATGGACATTTAATTAGGACCAGCAGACTATTGCTTATTTTTAAATATATGGTAATTCAGTTCATATAACTCTGTTTCGGACTTCGAGCACTTCAAATGAGAGCACAAGATGCTAAGGTAACAATTGAGAATCAGGAAGAGATGCAAAGGAATTTGGAGAGAAGAGAAACTGAATACATGAGACCTAAAGACGTAAAATGATTTGATTACTTGTAGACACTATGGCCCTCACGTAATGATGCCTAGAGAGAGCTTTTGTATCATTCTGGTTTTGGTTGTATATAAATTTCTTTTTTATGTAAGCAAAATATAAGTCAGTTATTGTTACTTAATGTGAAAAGATATTCATAAAGATCCAGATGTAGTAGTACAAAGGCTCAAATGTGAGAAAGAAAGGACTTAAAATCGAATGGCCTTCCATTAATCTAATAGATGATGAGAAATAGAGGGCTCGAGCTTCTGAAAGCAACTGTGGATTCTGTTGATTCATACATCTATATATAGAATCACAAAGTGAAATTAATGTGAGATTAGCCCTCCAGAATAGAAGATTGGCATAATCAAAGGAACTTTTAGTCCATTCCCCATCCACCATATGAAGTATGCTCCTAGCAATTATAACAAGAATCCCACAACAAAAGCAAATTGGGCATATTTACTTTCATCCTTACAGGGATCTCATGTAACAGTTTTAGTGGAAGCAAATTGGTAGACAAAAAATGAAATATTCCATACTACAAATTTTTAAAATGGAAAAGTCTACTTTTCCTACTACTCCATCCAACTCCCATCCAACTCAAGTGTAAAAAAAAATTTAATTTTTTTAATTTTTTTTTTTAAAAAAAAAAACCACAAAGGGAGTTGGATGGGGTTGGATGCTTGGGTTGGACACCAAGCATCCCCCGGTTAAAATTATCCGGGGCTGACACGTCACTTCCTTACAAATGAACAACTAATGGATTTATATTAGATCGAGTTCACGGCCAAATCTTTTATCGGAGGTTTTGGCCACCCCAATGATCATGGGCTGGCTAGTTCGATCATATGAGGGGTGTCGAGTCACCTTCTTTGTAACGCCAAAATAATTATACCTATTATTAATTAATATTTGGGCATGCTACTATTCATCTTTTACCTTAATTAAGAATTTTTTTTTTTAATATAATGCAGCAGAAATATATAAACTACTAGATTGGAACAGTGGGTGAATTTAAAAGTTTTCTATTACTTACATACAAGTTCACCATAGCTCTAAATAATTGTACATTATTATAAGCATTACGTAACTTGTCACATCAATGTTCTTTACATGATATTTCTCAAACCTATCAACTATGAAAATCTAATTCCTCACTTACAATAATACAACGTTTTAATCCTTAGGATTACTATTGCTAGCTCGAGCTCCTAATCTCGTCGTCTGATACTGACCTGACGTGCCTATGTAAACAATGTTTACAGGTGGAATGATGAGTATGTTTCAATAAGCAAGCAAGAGTGTACTAGTGTGTGATAGTGTGAACATTTCATATCTTATTCATAACATATAACTTTAAAGAAATCACTTAGTTATAAAAGTTATATTGCTAAAAGTCATGCCTATGTAAACTAATAGCACTTTATTAAGCATCAAGCATTTCTTTGAAAACAGTTTTCGTAAATTTCTTTAAACATATATTTCTTAAAAACAAATCTCTTTATCATAAAACCATTCTATAACTTAAACTACCCCATAAAATGATATCTCACTGTAACGCCCAAGAATTTAAATTAAGGATTATAAAATCACCTTTAAAAGTTAATGGTAAAAAGGTAATTAAAAAAAATAAAATAAAATAAACACTTCGAAAACACAACAAAAAACTAATAAAAATGACTTTTCACCCTAGCCGTCTGGACAGTAGTATTGTCGTCTAGACAACTGTTGCCCAGTATGCGTCGTCTATAACCTCGTCTGTAGCGGTCCGGACGAGATCAACTAATGTTCAGTCCGTAGCAATCGTCCACAAGGTTGTCCGGATGATCTCATCCAATGAGCCTCGTCCGCAACATCGTTCGGACGGGGCCTTGCCACTGTTCACTCAGTAGCGATCATCCACAAGTCGTCCACAGCATGGTCAGGATGGACCATCTGCACTATCATCTAGACAGACCACTTCTCGGTCCGGACAGTGGCACTCTTCCAGCGACTATATAAGGGGCTAACGCGATTTTTATCCTACTTTTTCGAATTTTTTTCTTTCTCTCGTCATTTTCTCTCTTCTCTCTCCTATGATTCATACCCAAACCTTCGGTATTGATCTTTGAAAGCTTTCAATCACATTTCTCACACCGGAATCAAGATTTTCGGCATTGAAAACTTATTTCCACCAATTGATTCAAGGTAAAAATTCTTGATACCCTAGTTTCTCAATGTTTAGCCTACAGTCTTGAATATATGACTTAATATTGAGTAACTTCTTAAGATTCTTGTTGGGTTGAACTTAATCTACATCAGGTTGAAATCCTGCGGTGCACAAACTCTAGATTCTTAAAGATTTAAGGTATGAAGCCTAAACCCTAGATTTTCTATAGTTTATTATTTTGGATTTTTGTGATGTTTAACCCTAGTATTTCTCTATGGATTAACATTGGGGGTTATTTAAATGCCATTTGAAACCCTAGAATTCTATGGGTTGCTTATGGCTACTTTGATACTTGTACTTTCAAGTATCATTGGTGTGGGGTATAGAGTATGAATAAATAGTTGTTGATGTTTTAACAATGTGATTATACAGCGAATATTGCTTAAATATTTGATTTAGAAGTTAACTCAACAAGCGGAAAGTGTTCAGTATTTATATTTATGTTTTAACGTTAGTAGATGTGATTTATTTACTAAATAAAAAAAATAATTTTCAAATGAGTTGAATGAAATGATATGAATATTAAAGAACAAACTGATGTTATTTTATGATAACTTATGATTTATACTTTCGACTATTTTCATGTGGTTGATGAATCTTCGATGAGTGAATTATGATGAATTATTGATAGTTTATTAATGATTTATGATTATGGTGGATTTATCGACATGTTAAATTTTATGTTGTTTTATTGATATTGATATTGAGAAAATAATATGGCAATTATGTTTGCATGATATTTATGAGCATGTCTATGAAAAGAGCATAGAAAATGAGTTATGGACCATGCCGCGGGGGTCAATTTTTGCGTGCCTATGAACAAAACCCAGCTACTGGGGATTGAGTCCATGTGCACAGAGAAACCCAGCCATTGGGGATTGAGTCTATGTGCACAAAGAACCAGCCATGGGGAATTGAGTCCGTGTGCCCACAGAAACCCAGCCACGAGGGATTGAGTCCGTGTACCCAGTGTATTCATAACATGATGTATTTGTATGATGATTAATATAATGTCTTATGATATGATTTACATGGTCTTTATTATAGACGTATTAGTATACATATGAGTTCGCATGGAATAGAACATATGTATATTTTTACGGCTAGCTGCATATGATATAATTTATTGGACTTTATTATAACGTATTAGTATGCATATGAGTTCGCATAGAATGAAACATACGTATATTCTTATGGCTAGTTGCATATGAGATTTATGTTTTATTGCTTAGATATGTTTATGTGCTTGTGTTTCACCGAACGGGGATGAAATTCTTGTATATGGGCGTAGCTAAGTTATATGATATATCTATAACATAGATGTGTACGTATGTGTATACTTCTAAGTAGGGAGATTGGAATATGCTTACACATACTCAGCTATTATTATATTTCAGATGTTGTATGACTACAGTGTTTCTTCATCAGCCACTTTATATTTTAAAAATAAATGTCAAACCTTAGTGGCTGTTATTGTAAACTTATGTAAACTAACTATTTGGTTCATTGCGAAAAATCAGTGGATCTTTATTCACTGAATCTGTTGACTCACTCTAGCTTTTCTTTTCCACCTATGTAATCATGGATAATTTCTATGGTTGCATAGATGTTAATGTAGGTTCTGAGGGGGTAGATGATGATCTCGTGGCCTACTATCTTGGCTATTACGATTGATGTCGTGGGATATATTCTTTTTGTATAGACTCCATAGTTAGTCTATTCTTTTGGATATTGTTGTGATGTATTCACAAACAATGTTATTGTATATTTGGCTAGTGTCGCTGATAAGTGCTGAATGTTACACATTCAAGCCCCTTAATTCACATATGTTAATCTCTTAGTTTCATTATAATATGATGTTTTGTGTTGTTTTTGTGTTTTTCCCTTATTTTGTAGGTTTTGGAAGAAAAGCACTCAATTCCATTAAGTTTCGGGCTTAGAAGAGATGTTGGAGAAAAACTGAAGAATTTGGCTAGAGCCATATCCATATTTGGCTAGAGCCATCATTTGGCTAGAGCCATATCTACATTTGGCTAGAGCCATCACTTGGCTCGAGCCATATCCATGTTTAGCTCGAGCCATAACTTGGCTCAAGCCATATCCATGTTTAGCTCGAGCCATCTTGCGCGCTGAACAGTAAAGTCGGCAAAACCCGATTTGGAAAGATCCTAAACTCTATAAATACTCCCCTAAGTCCTCCAAAACAAACAGACAAGCTTGAGGAGAAGAATCAAAGGCTTCAAAGAAGGGTTTTTCTTAATTCTTTGTTTCTTTTTAGTTTTTCTTTGTTATTTTCTTATGGGGATGATTTTCATCCAAATTATGTGTAGCTAATACTTTAGTTAGGGCTCGATTGAAGCCCTAATCATGTTTCTTTAAGGTTTCAATTTGTCTTGCTACAATTCATATTTTAATGCTTAACTTGATTATTTCCGATTTTCTTGAATTCCTCACATGTATGTGTTTGATCATCATATGCTTGTGGTATGGATATGTTATTTAGGTCAATTTGGATGGTCGAGTCCTGAGCCTAATAGAGTAACAAAAGAACCCCATCACAGGTTCTTGGATTAATCAACATGGAAAACCGGAGTAGATGCCATGCTCTAGGTTCCATGTGTTTGCCGATCTCCATAGTTTTATGCTTTCTTGAAGAACAACTTAGTAGATGCCATGCTAAATCCTTTGAGAAAGAAAAGAGTTAGAGTAGATGCCATGCCTAACTTGTTGCTTAGGGAGATCAATAGCCTAAGGAGTATATGCCATGCCCTTAGGTTGGCAAACATTGAGTATCATGATATAGTTGTAGCATTGTGCATATTGTTTACCTTATTTGAGTATGATTAGCGGTGGATATCGAAGCCCTAGCCCTTTTATATTATTATTTCAATTCAATCATTTATTTTGTTCCATTCAACAATATCTTTTTAGGAATTGCTTTTTAAACATAGTTTACCAATCCTCGTGGGAATGATCTCGTATTTGCTGTCTATACTATCGTTTTGATCTTGTGCACTTGCGAGTAAAACGTGCACTTATTCGCCTATTTATTTAGGTGGATATTTGTACAACAGTCGCATGTAACACGGTTTGTATAGCCATTCTTTTTGTATATGTCACAATGTAAGTTTTAATCATTAGTATTTTTCTTTGTCAGCTCTATGTGTATTGATTACTTTCATAATATATGTTTTCGCTCAGTTTATATTAAATGTGATATGTGACTCTGATGTAATAGATGTAATCTCATGACACGTTATAAGATATATGTATGACAGAAATGTTTTCTGTCACCCTGTGACGATCGATTTGGTTCATGATTACTGTATGTTTTTTTAAAAAAAATATAGTTACATTGTAATTATAAACCGAGTCGTCACAATTACATAGCAAGAATTCCTATAAATTAAACATTACACTTCATTATAAACATAAAAATTGGGTCTTAACTTTACTATACTTTACTTTATTTTCCTTATTACATTTCCTATTTTTTTATCCTTTCCTTTTCTTATATCACCGCTCTGAGTAACTCTCGGAGTCAAGGTTGTGCTTCTTGTGATAAACTCCTCTCAACAAGATTGGCTTTCTCAACCATCTCTATGGTCACCCTATACACTAACCAACCTAAGGGATATAGGGGTATTTTTTTTAAAAAAAAAAATTTGGGGAACACCCCCCCCNCCCCCCAAGACACCATGTAGTCCCTGTGACAACCCAGTTCATAACTACAACTTATATTTAAAAATAAAAAATAAAAAAAAATAATCATGAATTGAACAAATCGTCACAGTGTGATTGAAATACATGTGTCATATATACATCTCATAATGTTTTATGAGAATACATCTATTGCATCAGAGTTACATAACACATAATAATATTATCTCAGTGGAAGCATACACTGCAGGCGTAAACTAGACATAAGTAGAGCTGACAAATAAACTCTAATGATTAAAGCTTTTACAATGTATCATTTATACAAAAGAATGGCTATACAAAATGCGTCACATGCGACACAAGTAACATACATCAATACTGTTTGTAAACACATCACAATGATGTAGAAAAGAATATACTAACGAAATCTAGTCTATACAAAAGATGGGACACCCCACGATGTCAATTGTAATAGCCTGAATAGTAGGCTATGGGATCCTCATCGACACCCTTTGAACTTACATCAACAGAATCTATGCAATCATAAAAATTACCACGATAGCATAGGCGGATATAAGTGAGTCAACAATTCTCAATGAATAAAATCCACTGACTTTTCATAATAAGCCAAATAATCATTTTTACTACGAGTTTACAATTACAGCTATTAAAGCTTGACATTTCTTTTTTAAAAGCATAACGTAGCTGATAAAGTAAACATTGTAGTTGCAAAACCTTTTAAACATAATATTTAGCTGAGAACGTATAGGCATGTTCGAATCTCCCACTTGGAAGCATACACATACACATACACATACAAACTCATCTATACCATAAGTATAACATATAACTTAGCTACTCGTATAACATGTATTTCATCCCCTTTTGGCAAAACACATACATACAGGCATATCTAATCATCAGACCCTAAATCATCATATGCAACTAGCCATAACGGTATATATATGCTTTATTACATTCAAACTTATATGCATACTGATACATCTAACATGAAAGCCCATATAAACACATATAAAGCAACTGATCAAATATCATGAAAACACTACAAAATGTTATGCATGTTCTTTCTAAAACTTTATCTTCTTTTGAACTTATACATACAATCAACTGACCCCTCTAATCTAGGTTCAAATACATACAATCTACTGATCCCTATAATTCGGCTCTAAATACATACGGTATACTGACCCTCGTAATCTGGATCCCAATACATATAATCAACTGACCCCTGTAATCCAGGTCAAAACCTTTTGCTTTAACTTTCATTTTTCATTGACATTTAACTCATGCTCTCATGTTCATCATGTAAATTATTCAAGCCATGTTTCATTTCATCAAATGTAATAAACATAAATCAAATTTGCACTATCAATAACATATCCACCATATTCATGAAAACTCAGTAAAACTTCATAAACCATTCATCAACATCAAGAAATCATCAAAAGATCGAAATCATATAATATCACAACATAACATCAACTCGTATTTAAACATTCATACACTTCAAAAAAAAAAAAAAAACTATGTTTTAACTCTTTTTTTTTTTTTACATCACTTTCAAAAATAGATGTTAAATAAACTGATTACATCTTTTACAATAAAATTATGTAATTTATTATGTCCATTCATAAAAGTGATGTAAAGCTGGAAAGTTTTACATCGTTTTTGCTAAAAGACGTAATATTGTAAAACTTTTACATCATTTTGAAACAAACTAATGTCAATTTGGAAAGTGTTTACATTGTTTTTGCTAAAGGACGTAATAAATTAAAACTTTTGCATCTTTTTGAAACAAACCGATGTAAACTGGGAAAGTTTTTACATCATTTTTTTTTCTAATGACGTAATAAATTAAAAAATTTACATTCTTTCAAAACAAAGCAATGTAAATTGGGAAATATTTTACATCGTTTATTCTAAAGGATGTAAAAATTACGCCGTTTTGCTTAAAAACGATGTAAACCTTTTTTTGTAATCCGTGCCCTCATCTTTTTGAATTTTCCACCTTACTCTCCCGCTAGGTACATTTTCTCTCTCTCTCTCTCTCTCTCTCTCCTCACTCTCAAGTCTCAATCTTTGATCTCTCATCTCTAGCCACTATCAGCTCTCATGGGTCAGGCCTCTCACTCAACCCCTCACTGTCAGCCGCACAAACACTCAGCTAGGGAGAGAGAGAATCAAATCCGACACGAAGTGATTAGATCCAACAAGTCTTTGCTCTGATTGGATATGGCTAGATGTGCGTTTCGTCCCATCTCCTTACTCAAGCACTATGATTCTTGTGCTCCTAGCCGCAATGTTGGTGAGCTTCGCCATAGCACAATCTTTGGCATCTTCTCTGGCATCTTCTCCAAATAAATCTCCGCCAGTGACTTCACCACTGGCCAAGTCTCCAACCTCTCTGGCATTATCTTGGTTCACGAATCCACCAGTTTCTGTACCTTCTCCTCACGTGGATGCACCTGCCATGAACTCTCTGCCGTCTCCTCCTTAGGCGTCCACCAAGGCTTCGGCAAACTCTCCCTATTGCTCCGCACCACCAATTGATGCCCCTAGGCTGGCCGTGAACAGTGTCGTTTCCAACCATTTCGTAGTCACTGGATCTCTAGCTATTGCAGTACTCACTGGGGTTTTGGTGTTCTAGATGCGCATTTTTTATTTTACCCTCGGGCTTATGGATTCTTAATTATTCTTTGTGTAATTAATTTTATTTATTTCGGCTGTTGATTTAATGCTAAATTATATTTGGCTTGTTAGAGTTTGTTGGTTATTCATCAGTTTATATATTTTTTATTTAAATTCCTTGAAATTATGAGACAGTGTCTCTTCTTAAATTCAGCACAAAAATGGAATAGTGAAAATTGAGCAAGATCTGGATTCGAATAGCAATATGCTTTATTTTAGCAACTTCTGGATTCGAATACAACATATGTAAATTTTTACATCTGTTGGAAAAGCAAAGGATGTTAAAATTTACATCATTTTGTTTTACATCGCTTTTGTTAAAGAGATGTTACTTTGCATCTGTTAGCGTGCAAACCGACGTACCCCAAGTTACCGACCCCACGTTTAGTGTAAGTAAATAAGATAGGGCTTCGATATCCACTACTAATCATACTTTTTCAGGAAACGATATGCACAATGCTACAAACCGTATTACGATGCTCACTGCTTGCCAGTTACAAGGGCATGAGTGTATACTCCTAAAGCTATTGATTTTTCTAAGCAAGGTTATCAATCAAATAAGTCACATAATTGCATTCAAGACATTGAAAACAAACATGCTTAGCTTTAAGGCTCATACCTCACAAACTATATGCCAATGTGCTCATGATATTTCAAATCGAAACAAATGAAATCTCTTATGTCAAAAGTAAGTAACTAGACTTAGAATTCCTAATTGTGTGATCATGTGTTTAAAATTTTAAGTTCGCAAATAAAAAAGCAAACCACAATTAAAGATCAACCAAATTCTCAAGGATAACATAAACATTTATTTTCAAAAAAAAAAAAATTGGACAAGTTGTCTAGTGTATTTCCAGGGTACACTATAGGTAACATTCCAAGCTAGTTAAATTAATTGGCTTAACTCTGGTGAAGTTATAATGATTCCAAAGCCGATTCTTTATAATGCGTATAGATATTCCTAAGTCTTATTTCGTGTGGTTTAAGATTGAGAGACGAACCATAAAGTTAATTATCAGTTAATTAATTTTGTGGGGCGTTACACCTTCATGTATTTATTAATTGTTAATATAGACTACATAATGTACTACAAACAATATAAAACATAAACATTGTTTACAAATACTATTAAAGAGAGAAATAAAGCATAACATAAATCTGTCCAAACATTAGCTCAATGCATCATTTACTCTAAATATCCAGAAGAATGGTCCACCAAAGCAACCAAAATATGTCCAAGTAGCCCTCAACAACCATTACTGAAAGAGCTCCTACCCGTCCCCATCCTCAGCGTCACCATCATCCTCATATAGATTGTTACCTGCCCATATGAAAAGTTAAACTAATAACAAAACATTAACTCCATCATTATGAACAAGATAAAACCCAAATCCATTCACAAAATTTAGAAAAAGTTGTTCTACAATAGCAGCAGATGAGATAAGATTTCATTAAATATTGAACATTGAATTTGGGATATATGCTTTTATGATAATACGCATCAATCATGATCATAACTAATATTTTGCAAAAATTTAGAAAACATTGTTGGTAAAATAACTAATACATATTTTACTAAAAGAAACAAATATGCCCTTGCGACATCACTAGTTGAGTGTCACTCGGGCTATCAACTCAGTTGAGCAACTAAGGGGTGGTTGTCTATGTGGAACACTCAGAGCAGTACCAGGGGTTGTACCAAATGTCTCACGAGATGCGCAAACCCTACTATGAAAGGGTTAAGGGCACGAATATTAATAGGTCATATGGAGGATGGTTATGACTATTCATATATATGTTAGTATTATAATGCACACTTCATTAACATGTTTTTCTCTATTTAACTGCTGCATGACTTTCTGAGAATAAAACTTTGATCCTTTTGCCAAAAAAAAAAAATCCTTCTTATATAGCAAAGGTTAATGTGTTGATTTCCTTAACATAACGCTTAAATTATACTGTGCTTTAGCCTTATTTCTGCCACTGCTAAATGATCCTTTACAATGTTTTATGAGCATGTTTATACATGTAACCTTAAAGGATACAAATGGGCTCACATCATGGGCTAACTTTCATTGACGATTTACTTACTAAGTTGTAGACTTACATGATTTTCACAAGTAAAAGAAATTGTTTTACATATATAGCCAACGATAGTACTCAGATAGATGATCAAAGGTAGTGACAGGATTTCGACTGCCAAAAACTGAAAAGTTAGGGTTTTAAAGGGAAAGGGGGACCATTAGGAGTTTGTGAGAAGTTCTAGGGTTTCCAAGAAGGATAAGTCTAACTAAGGAAAGTAACGTAATTTAGACGATTGCCGGCTACGAGTTGAACACATAGAAGGAGGAGCTAGCAAAATTAGTAAGTAAATTCTGTTACCAGCAACAATAAATATGTATTTATGTGCACTGTGTTTAACATGTTTATGTAACTAAATTTCCCTTCAATAGTGTTAATAAATATTTTACATGTAAGGTTTTGGATAAGTATGCATGATTAGTTTTAAAAGCACGTCTTATTTAACTATGAGTACTTGAGCCCATGTTTTAGTGAATTGTTATGATGATATGTTTACTAAAGATTTCATGAATAGTAGAAAAATGTTTTAAGTAAGGACATTAAGTTCAGTTTTCAGACAGTATAAGAAAAAGGGTTGAATTAAGTTTTAAGCAAATATGAGTTTTAAGCTTAGTTTAAGAATAAAAAGGGTTTTAAGTTCAGTGAATGAACTTAGCTGGAAACCTAGATCACTGAACTTAAGTTTCCAGGAATAAAAATTTAGACAGTTTTAGTACTGGTAAATAGTACAAATTTAAATGTTATGTAGTATGAATTTCAAATAGTATTACAGCTTTTGAGTTTTACAAAATAGAAAAACTCTCTCTCATCTTGTTTTCAAGAAAGCAGATTTCGAAATATTTTCACTAAAGGCAAAATACTTTAATGAATACTATGCAAAGTTTGCATTATATTTCAAAGGTTTTCAAATCAGCAAACGAAAGCGAGGCCGTAACATGCAAAGATGGCTCACATCACACACCGGTTATGCGAGTTTTTACTTATTGATCAGCAGCAGCAGCCTCACAATTTCACCTGTAAAATTGTTTAATTTTACAGTTATAGCCGCTCAGGATGGTGAGCCTGAGGGATACGTTCAACATGACCCATAGAGTTGTGGAGTCTTAGCTTTTGGAGGCCCAAGGTGAGGATGTAGCTATGGGAGCTCTCAGGTTTAAGTATTAGCTAGGTGACTCAAAAGCCATATCCATGGTGTATTTTGAGACTTATGAACAGTAGTAAGTTATATATGTTAAACAAAATATTGTCTATAAGTTATGAATTAATAAATGCAAGTTATATTTGTTTAGTGCTCTGGTGGTTGTTCTTACAAATATAGTTCAATTAAAGTTTCAACCTATTATATGGATCATCTTGTAAAATATTATTTCATTCATTAGGCAGCCGGGGCATTACAATTAACGTACACGTAACGCCTGCCAGTTACAAGCCAGGCATAACGTCTGGCCAGTAGAACTGGCCAGGTATAATGCCTGGCCAATAGCCTCTCCATCATTGGGGGTGCGGCTATATATAGCTGACCATTTGATGGATGAAGGTATATATGAAGGAAAAACAAACAATGAAAATGTCAAAACCTTTTTCAAGTATTAAACTGTGGATTTTGGGGGTATTATTCTAGTTGTGTGTTCCACTGCGGGTGTAGAAAACGCTAGAGAATCAAGGAATGAAGCGCGTGAAACAAATCCAGTTAATTAGAATTTATTTTTCAGCTGAATATTTTTTCTAACATCAATAATTTAAGTTAAAATCGTCTTCAAATTAATTAAAACCACTTGAAAGAGTTGTTGATTTTTAAAGGATGAATAGAAATTTGAAAAACATGGCATCAAATACATCTCCTAGCTAGCAGTTAATAGAGGCAGTACTATATTCGTAATTTCAACACATAAAGCCCCATGCATCTAGACCTTAAACACAATATGAAATTAGAAAGACAGTTTATCTGTATATATAATTCCAATATTGCGTACTTTTCATTGTCATGCACATGCTGCTTCAGGATGACATGCTGATTGCTGACACAACCGGATTGCTATCAAGTTATCAGGACAATAATACTACTATATATTTTGTTGCAAATCTTGTGCGTGACGCATGATTGTATTTGAACCGACCGACCCTCTACAGTACTATTCGCTCAATTATAATCGTGGCACCTATTAATATAGATCAACTAGCCCAACAATCCAACATCGATCCGACCAACTACAACAACATCAACATTACAAGATAATCAAGAAATATAGCAGAACTTTGTTACGAGGACCTACATGTATGTAGGTACGTACACTTTAGCAGAATGACTATTTTTTACAATTTTGAGAGGAATATTTATTCTCTCAATTGAATAAATAATTATTCTCTCATAGCCATGAAAATTGCTATTTCAAGATTAATCTATTCAACTTCTTTCATTCTTAATAAAGGCTAGTTACTCTAAAAAATAGTCATTTTGTGTATTAAACATAGCCTTAAAGTATGTTTGATATGCGGAATGACTATTCTTTATAATAACTTTTATCAAGAATAGAATAAGTAGAATAAAATAGGCTTAGTGTTAAAGTATACATATACTTTAATACTTGAAATAGTCATCCTAGAAGCCATGAGAGAACGATCTATTCCCCTAAATTTAAGGAATAAGCGTTCCTCATAATTAACCATAAGAATGACTATTTTAATATTAATTCATTCTACCTTTTTTTTCATTTCTAATAAAAAAAAATAGTCATTTCTTTTAATAGAATATTAATAGTCATTCCACTTATCAAACTAACCTTAATATTCCTTTGCATGCAACCTTGGTCCTTGTCGTGCTACCCATATATGCTGGGACCGATGATATCTACACCTGAATGAACCTGGGTGACGTGTGGGTGAACACACGCAGTACTTCTTCCTAGGTGGATGAGTTGGCGGTTGAATATGGTTAACCACCACCACCGCCGCTGTCTCTGGCCTTGCAAATTGCCTTCTTCTGTTCCTCCGGTCGTCCTTCATGACATCAACCCAAATAAAATCTGGTTGACACATCCCCGTTTCTTCTTCTTATTCTTATATATATGTTTTGATTGAATTAGCTAGCTAGAGAGAGTATACTTCACAAGGTTCCATTCTTATAGATGAAGGAATGCAAAGGAAGGTGAAGAGGTTAAGGAAAGGTGAGGAGGTATATATAATTAATTAAGGGAAAAGTTTGGATTTATTCTCAGAAAAGAGACTGCTTTTCGGTTGGCCTTTATTTGTTAGTGGAATTGTGAGCACGCGCTGAAATGGATGGTCCTAAAAAGTTTTGGAAACTTATCTGTAGAGGTTTACTCTCACACCAAGCTCTTCGCAGAGATGACGCACTGGCACATGGTTCTATTCACTTGTGTTTTGTTCTGTTGTGGGTTTTGCTGGGTTGGGATGGAGAGATGTGTTTGGTGTTTTTTTCTTGCACGTCATGTGAGTCTCACAAATTCAATAATGAATTTACATATCTTTTATACAGAGATGAGCAAAAAATGTAAAAGAAAATGAAATCAAACATTAATTGCTCTTGGATTTAAGAAAAATGGAGCTAGCTAGGAAAACATGCTCAATGATAGGCTAAGTCTCGTACGCCGATGACAGCTTGAATATATAGAAGCCTAGGTGGTGTTATACCTCAAAGTTTTGTGTTTTTAAGCGATAATTAGGGTTTATGGGCGATTGCAGGTATTCAGGATTTACTCTGTAGAGATGAATCTGAAGGCCTTGCTTTTAGGGAGGTTCGCGTTATAAAAAAATTAAACAAAACTTTGGATTGATTCCCAAAAGCACTTTCAGAAAGACAATTAAAGTTCTAATAATTAAGAAAGAATAATATTTGCTTGACACATGCATGGTAATAGGCTGCCGGAGAATTATAAATATTTTTACACCCAAGTCCCGCTTCTACACAATCACAATACATTTGGTTAAAAAGCCCCCACCATTATAATCATCACCAGTCACATAGACAGAAGTCAGTATAAGAAATTCATTGACGTTTCCATTTAAAAAATAAAATAAAAATAAAAAAGGTGCTTATTTTTCATAAAGTATTATAGGTAAATTAAAGTACAGAAAAGAGCTCAACTTATCAATCACCGCCCATAACCGCATAACAATGACTACATTCCAAGCAGCCAATGATTGTGGACGACCCCAAGGTAATGTAGAACAAGAATCCCTTACAACTTAGAGAAAATTCTTAAGAGTACTGGCGGCGGCAATAGATTCAATTTTAGGATTTATTTTACTCGTTTAGCTGATTTCGGGTGTTTTCATTAGGAATTAGAAGTTTGGAAAAAATACATTTAACCTCTTTAAAATATCACCAATTTTATATTTTAGGGTTCAAAGTTTAAAAAGTGAAGATCGACCCCATTTTCTTTTAAAATTTAGCAAGTTAAACAATTGGTTAACTTTTTCAGTCTTTTTCTATGAAATTCCAGTCACGTGCATCGTTCATGGCTTTTTATCACCTAGACACATCAATTTTTTTAACACTTTACCCAGCAAGTGCATTAATAAAAATAAATAAATAAATAACAAGAAAACAAAAAATAAATAAAAATTTAAAAAAAAATAAAAAATAAAAAGCAAACAAACAAATTAAAAGAGAGAGAAAATAGAAAATTTAAAAAAAAAAAAAAACAAAACAAACAAAACAACCGTTTGTGGTGGTTTTCAGCCACCCTTTTTTTTTTCTTTTTGTTTTTTGTTTGTTTTTTGATTTTTTTTTCTTATCTCTTGTTGTTTTTATTCAACTTTCTTTCTTTTTAGTTTTCTTTTTTTTTTTGGGGGGAGGGGGGGGGGGGGGAGGTTAGTTTTTTTTTTTTTTTTTACACTTTACCCCCTTATCGCCATTTTAAGGAGTCTAGGTGATAAAAAGTTATGTGCAACACATGTGACTGTTATTTTGTCCAAAAAAAGGAAAAACGTTAACAGATTGACTAACTTGCCAACTTTTGAAAATATGCGAAAGGTCCATCGTTACCTTTAAATTTAGAGCCTAAAATGCAAAAAAGGTATAATACTTTATATGGGTTAAATGTATTTAACCCTAAAAGTCATTATTCGTAATAACTAGGAATTCTTATCCATTAAGAATCCTTATTTAATTTGTATTAGGATCAAATAATCTTAGCATATAAGAATATTAAGAATTGTAGTTGTTCACATTTGAGCCCCACTTGTTTATTTATTTTTTTTTTTTTTTCTATTCAATGCGGGAAAGGGAAAGGGGGAACCCACCCCTCTTTCCTTGTCTATTTTGGTTTGGTGGTTTGTTTCTCCTTAGCTGACTTTACCCTCTTCATAAAAGCCACATATTCAGCTTTTTTTCAAGACATAAAGAGAGTTATTGTGGGCCATTTTAGATTTGGACTCGGTTTCTTATAAAGATGGAAGAGTCGCCCAGTACTCACGCCAACTTAACACACGGATTCTTGCAGTGAAGGACAAGAAAGCCCACACAAGTGATGGGTGTGACTAGTGTCACTGACAAGAGTGTATAATAGGGCAATAAAATGTCCAATATGATAAGTGCTGAATGTTACACATTCAAGTCCCTTAATTCACATATATTAATCTCTTAGTTTCATTATAATATGATGTTTGGTGTTGTTTTTATGTTTTTCCTTTATTTTGTAGGTTTTAGAATAAAAGCACTCAATTTCATCAAGTTCCGGGCTCAAAAGACATGTTGGAGAAAAACTGAAAAATTTGGCTTGAGCCATATCCATATTTAGCTCGAGCCACTTTGCGCGCTGAACAATAAAGTCGGCAGAACCCAATTTCGAAAGATCCTAAACCTACTCCAACTCGATTTTGGACTTCTTAGGGTGCACGAAATTGATTAGAGTTGTTCCTAAACTCTATAAATACTCCCCTAAGTCCTCCAAAACAAACACAGAAGCTTGAGAAGAAGAATCAAAGGCTTCAAAGAAAGATTTTTCTTAGTTTTTTCTTTCTTTTTAGTTTTTCTTTGTTATTTTCTTTTGGGGATGATTTTCATCTGAATTATATGTAGCTAATACTTTACTTAGAGCTCGTTGAAGCTCTAATAATGTCTCTTTAAGGTTTTAATTTGTCTTGCTACAATTCATGTTTTGATGCTTAATTAATTTATCTCGAGTTTTTGTTCGTTCTTCATATGGGTTATATATGGGTTTAATCATCTTATACATATAACATGTGTAAATTGTAATCTAGGTCAATTTGGATAACCGAATCCTAGGCTTATTAGAGTGACGAAAGAACCGTTGCGGGTTCTTGGGGTAATCAACATAAAAGACTGGAATAGGTACCATATTCTAGGTTTTATTGTGTTTGTTGATTTCCATAAATTTATGCTTTCTCAAAGAACAACTTAGTAGATACCATGCTAAATTCTGTAAGAAAGAAAAGAATTAGAGTCGATACCATGCCTAATTCGTTGCTTAGGGGAATCAATGGCTTTTGGAGTAGATACTATGCCCTTAGGCCGACAAACAGTGAGTATCTTGATATGATTGTAGCATATTGCATTTTGTTAATCTTAATTGAGTATAATTAGCGGTAGATATCAATGTCCTACCCTTTTATCTTATTATTTCAATTCAATCATTTATTTCGTTCCATTCAACAATATCTTTTTAGGAATTACTTTTTAAACATATTTTACCAATCCTCGTGGGAATGATCTTGTATTTGTCGTCTATAATATCGTTTTGATCTGGTGCACTTGCGAGTAAAACGTGCATTTATTCGTCTATTTATTTAAGTGGATATTTGTACAACAAATCTTTCGCACCGTTACCGGGGATTGCATTAAATTATGTTTAAAAGTTTTTCCTTTTAATTTAGTTATTTTTGTTTATTTTCATCTAAAAATAAATAAAAAATTCTGACTTTAGTTTCGGTTTCTATTTTTTTCTGTTTTGTTTTGTTTCTACAGCAAGTCGCTCGAGCGCATGGTTCATTAGGCTCAAGCGCACAACTTGGCTCGAGCACTTTTTACAGAGAGCTCGAGCAATTTGTCTCAGACAGCAGCACTGAGGCTGCTATCAACTGCTGAAATCCACTTTTTATATTCAAGGTCGTCAATCTCAGAACTTAAACGTTATTCCATACAATCCAAAGAGTGAACGCACCATTCGACAACCTCAAAGGCCAAAAGAAGACTCCAAAGAAGAAGAAGAATTTGAAGTTGAGGAAAAGATGGCAGAAGCATACGTAGAGAATCAACCCAAGTGAAAGCCAATGAAAAGTTCTTTCATTCCACAAAACCTCAATCAACCATCATGCATTGCCTACCAACCAAATGCACAAGGCAGCTTCAATTTATCTCCTCATTTACTCAACATGCTGCCACATTTTAGAGGCACATCCTCCGAGGATCCATACTTGCACATAAGAGATTTTTTTTATCTTTGCAAGGTGCAAAACATTCATGGCTTAACTCCAAAGCATATCAGGTTAATCATCTTCCCTTTTTCATTAAAAGATAATGCTAAGTTGTGGTTGAAATCTTTGGCTGCAGGTTCTATTAACAATTAGAAGGAGTTGGCCACAAAATTTTTTAAAAAATCTTTTCCAGCTCAAAGGACTAGGCAACTTAGAAGAGAAATTCAGTCTTTTCAACAAAAGTATAGAGATCTTTTTTTAGAAGCTTAGGAGCATTTCAATGAGCTGCTTCTCAAATGTCCACACAACAATTTGTCTCAAGACGACCAGGTACAAGCTTTCTATGAAAGTCTAAATGATCATAGCAAAAGTCTTGTTGATTTAGCTTGTGGTGGTGTGCTGATGGAAAAAAGTAGTGAGGAAGCCATTGAGCTCTTTGAAACTTTAAATGAGAATTCTCAGCAATTCTCATCAAAAGGAATGAATGTATCAAAAGGTAAGGGTGTTTATGAGATAAGTGATAAGTGCTGAATGTTTCACATTCAAGCCCCTTAACTCGCATGTGTTATACCTTAGTTTGTATTGTATCTAATATTTTAGTGTGTTTTAGTGTTTGCCTTATTTTCATATCTTAATGAAAATTCAAGACATATCAAGGACATTAAGTTTGAAGATAATTTTGAGAAAGTCAAGTGCTGTAGAAGGAGTGACGCTCGAGCGCCCATCTCTGGTGCTCGAGCGCCAGCCGCAAGGAGCCTGACGCTCGCAAGCAGCGCGCGCAGGAATCGAGCACCAGCAGAACCTGAGGCTCGAGCGCCCAACCCTGGTGCTCGAGCGCCGTTGTATCTTCCAGAACAGCTGGAAGATATTTTCATGACAGCAAATGACGGCAAGATCTTTTGGGGTCTGATATTGCGGCTTGTCAGTTAAATGTAGGTGCCGAAATTAACCCTCAGAACCGTCCTAGACCACTTGGACGAAGATCTTTGTAGTCTTAACTTCTTTTGTAAAGATCTAAGCCCCTCTCTTCTCTATATAGCCAAATCTGACGGGAGAAGGCAGGAGGTCGGTCCAGTAGTGTTTTCTCTCAATTTTTAGCTTAGTTTTGCTTTCTTTTCTTCCTTATGTAATAGATAGACTCGACCCATAGCTCTAAATTCCCTTAGGAAATGGTTTTCTCCAATTTCATGGAGATTTTCAAATCCTTTATGAGGAACGAAACCCATTTTAGGGTTTTGATGTAACTTGATCCAAAGGGTTATGGGTTGATTGTTTTTAGCTAGGATTTTGTATAAATGGTATGGTGATTGTATATGCATGAGGATTGTGCTTATTGATTATACCATTTGGTATTAAACTTATTCTTTGTCTATGAGGAATTGAGTTGAGTTTTGAATTATTGCAATGCTTTTGATGTCTTGGATTGATAGAGTATAAGCTATACAATGATGCATTTTGACATGAGGTTATGTGAGTTTGATAGGGCATGCTAGGGACCACAACTCAATCTATGTTAATTTAACTTAGAATAGATGGAAAGAGGGGTGGAAACCTATAATGTTTTATGCTTATTTCATAATATTGTGTAGGCTATTGAGAGAGTTTATATCGCATGCTAGGGAACACGAGTTATTTCACATGTAGGGTGTTAGGTGAGTGACTAGTACGAAACTATGATGCTTTATCATTTTCTTTTGATAGTAATTTCTTGATGAGTTGTTATGAGGGTTGACAACCTTTACACACTCAAAACCATATTTTTGTTAAAATCCATGCTAGATATAATTTGTTTCTATCTACTTTCGCCTTTATCTTTATTTTACATGTCATTTACGCTTTATGTCATTTACACTTAAACGTCATTTACATATACGTCATTTAGTTTATGTCATTTATGTTTAAATCATTTACGTTTATGTCTTTAAAGTTTTAAAAATCAAAAACATCTTTATTTTCATGAGTTGAGCTAGAGAAAACCTCGAAAGCTTGATAAACCAACCATCACAGTCCCTGTAGACGATACCCTCTTTTAGAGTTATTCTATAAGGATACGATCTATCGCGAGCGGTTAATTATAAATTTTAAAATCGGTAGCGCTTCGTGACTATCAATAAGCACCAACAGTGGAGTCCAATCTCAAATGGCGACAATGGAGAGGAAAATAAACATGATTGTGAAAGCAATGACATCAAACAACATCTCTCCAATTCAGCAAGTACAACAAGTTAAGGTAAGTGTCATATGTTCCAATTCTAACCATAACACTGAGACTTGTCCTATGTCTCCATTTGCAAAGCAAGAACAGGCCAACTATGTGGAACAATGTGAATTTCCTCCAAAGAACAATCCATACTCCAACATTTACACTGCAGGGTGGCGTAACCACCCCAACCTCTCATGGAGTAACAATCAAAATGTGCAGAATCCACAAGGGCAGCAAAGAAATTTCTAGTAGGGGAATAGTTTTTAGGCTCCACCACAAGTGATGCAACCCAATCCGGAGCAGAAAAAGAATGATCTTGAAGTGGCCATACTCCAATTCATAACCGCACAGCAACAGACTAATGCTCAAACTAGTCTGTCTGTTCAAAAATTGGAAGCAACAACTAGCCAGGCCATTAAGAGATTGAAAACACAAGTGGAGCAGATGACCAAGGAGATGAGCGAGAGAAAGAGAGGCGAATTCCCATCCCAAACAATATCCAATCCAAGAGGACATGAGCAGGTCAATGCTGTGACATCTCTTAGGAGTGGTAAGGTCATTGATAACAAGGTGGGAACAGAAAAGGAAGTAGAAGCATCTCCAACAAAAGCCACAACCTCCAAAAAGGTAATTGAGAGGGAGTATGTGACATTGCCACCTTTCCCTCAAAGGTTAGTGAAGCCCAAGAAAGAAAAAAAAATGCTAGATATTTCTGAAACTTTAAATAAAGTTGAAATCAATATTCCTTTACTTGATGCAATTAAACAGACTTCATCTTATGCCAAATTCTTAAAAGATTGTTGTATTAACAAGAGAAAGTTTCAGGAGCATGAGCAAGTTACATTAACCGAGGAGGTAAGTGCAGTTTTGTTATAAAAGTTACCACCTAAAATGAAAGATCCAAGTAATTTTACTATCCCATGCAGGATTGGTGACAAACTCTTTGACCATGCTTTGTTAGACTTGGAGGCAAGTATCAATTTACTACCTTATGAGGTTTATGAGAAATTGAGTTTGGGGGAACTCCAACCAACCTCAATTGCATTGGAATTGGCCGACAGAAGCATCAAGCGACCGAGAGGTATTTTAGAAAATGTCTTAGTCAAGGTAGATAAATTTATTGTGCCTGTTGATTTTGCTATCCCGGATATGGAAGAATCACCCATGTCATCATCCTTACCCATTATTTTAGAAAAATCCTTTATGAGCACTGTTGATACTAACATATGTGTTAAAAAGGATATTATAAGCATAAAAGTAAATGGAAAAAAGGTCGAGTTCAAAATGTTTGATGCAATGAAGTTACCACAAGATAATCATGAGTGTTTCAATATTGATGTGGTCCAAAGTACTGCTAAAGAAATTTTGCAAGTACACAGCATTGATCCCTTGGAGTTTGCCATGACTCATAATCTCACAGAGCCGGAGCATGAACTTGTTATCGACATCGTTGATGACACGAACTCCCTTGAGGCTTCTACACCTCATCTAAGAAGGTATGCACTTCCCTTTGAAACTCTTGTACCTACTAACACTACTCTTGATCCTTCTATTGGTAGGGCACCAGATTTGGAGTTGAAACATGGTGTATATGAAAATGATGAGCTGTACAAGGAAAGAACTAAGAAATATCCTGATAATCGGTTTGTCAAGAAAGAGTTTTATGTGGGACAGAAGGTGTTGATATGCAATTCAAAATTAAGACTTTTTCCTAATAAGCTAAAGTCTCGGTGGTATGGTCCTTATGATGTCACAAAAGTTTATCCTCATGGAGCTGTGGAAGCCTATTGCAACGAAAAGAATCAAACTTTCAAGGTGCATGGACACCAGGTGAAGCCTTATATGGAGATGGGCGTTCAGTTTAGAGATGAGGATGTGATCCTCCAATCTGTCCAGCATATTACTTAAGAGTCACACAGTTTGACTGAAGACAATAAACTTTGCACTACTTGGGAGGTAACCCAAGGACAAATCAGTGGTACTGAGGCTACTTCATGCACTAAAAAGCCATATCCTTTAAAATTTTTGTTTGTTTTTAATTTTTGTTTTATTTTCTGCTTTTTTTTTTTTTTCTATTTTGTTTTCATGTTTGTATTTTTCCTTTGTTTTGTTTTAACTGTTTATTTTTCAGGAAAAGTGTGTTTGTATTCAAGTTTGGGGCTATGCTATAAGCCATACCTCCTTACTCAGCTTTTTCGTCTCTCTAGTATGATCTTTCCATTTTTCTCTATACACTGAGGACAGTGTGTAATTCAAGTTTGGAGGTATGGGAGACACACACACACTTTGTCCATATTTTTTTGAAAAAAAATTGCTTATTCTTGTTATTCTTAAAAATTTGGTTGATCTGGAATTGTAATTTGAATTTCATTGACGAATTTAAAACATTGAACACATGATCATATAATTAGGATTCTACGTCTTGTTGCTTACCTTTGGCATCTGAGCATTCACTTGTTTCAATTCGAATTGCCACGAGCATATTACCACATAGTTTGTGAGGTATGACATGTGAACCTGAGTGTGTATACTTTCAATGTCTTGGGTGAAGCTGGGTGATTTGTTGGATGGATACTTTGGCATAATAAAAAAAAAAAAAAAAACCATTTTCGAAGCTTTC
>FXXK01000018.1:166539-357930 GCA_900184695.1 Betula pendula
GTTTCAATTCGAATTGCCACGAGCATATTACCACATTAGTTTGTGAGGTATGACATGTGAACCTGAGTGTGTATACTTTCAATGTCTTGGGTGAAGCTGGGTGATTTGTTGGATGGATACTTTGGCATAATAAAAAAAAAAAAAACCATTTTCGAAGCTTTCACTGAGTAACTAGACTTCTTGCCTCACCAAACAATGAATGTTCACGTCAAAAGGTAAGAATTTTGGATTGGTTGAAGTTATGGCTAGTTTAATTCTGTAGCCTTTTTTACTCAAGTTAACATTCGCTAAAAGGGTCGATTAGAAAGCTTAAAAGAACTTAGCATTGCACAGCCTAACCAAAAAAAAAAAATGCCATGGTTATTCAATCTGATGGGGACCCCAGTCAACTTTGAAATATTGAGTCATTGCAAATTAGAATTAATTTGAAGCCTCATGATTATGTGTTGGTTCACTTTACACTGAATTGAACTTGTGAAATCTCAGCTTGTCATTTGTGAGTAGTTAAACTTTGGAATTCCAACTCATTTTGAAGATGGAGTTTATCCTTTTAAGCTTGCTAATGAATGAGAATCGTGGTTGTTTGTCATACTTTAGTCTTAGAGATAACATGAATTGTGCATAATGTTTGTGGGTATCATTTCTGTTAAACCCTCACAAGACTTCACTTGTCCTACTAAGGATGCCTAGGGGTTTAAAAGGCTTGTTGTATGCGCTAAATGCAATCGTGTTTCTCACGACAAATGAGGTAGAGTAGTTATCATTTATTTTTAGTTTTGTATTGCTAAGGGACTAGCAATATGTAAGTTTGGAGGTGTGATAAGTGCTGAATGTTACACATTCAAGCCCCTTAATTCACATATGTTAATCTCTTAGTTTCATTATAATATGATATTTTGTGTTATTTTTGTGTTTTTTCCTTATTTTGTAGGTTTTGGAAGAAAATCACTCAATTCCATCAAGTTCCGGGCTCAGAAGACATGTTGGAGAAAAGCTGAAGAATTTGGCTCGAGTCATATCCATATTTAGCCCGAGCCACTTTGCATGCTGAACAGTAAAGTCGGCAGAACCCGATTTGGAAAGATCCTAAACCTACTCCAACTCGATTTTGGACTTCCTAGGGTGCACGAAATTGACTAGGGTTGTTCCTAAACTCTATAAATACTTCCTTAAGTCCTCCAAAACAAACACACAAGCTTGAAGAGAAGAATCAAAAGCTTCAAAGAAGGTTTTTCTTAGTTCTTTCTTTCTTTTTAGTTTTTCTTTGTTATTTTCTTATGGGAATGATTTTCATTCGAATTATGTGTAGCTAATACTTTACTTAGGGCTCGATTGAAGACCTAATCATGTCTCTTTAAGGTTTTAATTTGTCTTGCTACAATTCATGTTTTGATGCTTAATTGATTTATCTCGAGTTTTTGTTCGTTCTTCATATGGGTTATGTATGGGTTTGATTATCTTATGCATATAACATGTGTAAATTGTTATCTAAGTCAATTTGGATGACCGAGTCTTAGGCTTAGTAGAGTGGCGAAAGAACCGTTGCGGGTTCTTGGAGTAATCAACATGAAAGACCCGAATAGATACCATGTTCTAGGTTTTAGTGTGTTTGTCGATTTTCATAGATTTATACTTTCTCAAAGAACAACTTAGTAGATACCATGCTAAATCCTTTGAGAAAGAAAAGAATTAGAGTAGATACAATACCTAATTCGTTGCTTAGGGGAATTAATGGCTTTTGGAGTAGATACTATGCCCTTAGGCCGACAAACAGTGAGTATCTTGATATGATTGTAGCATTGTGCATTTTGTTAATCTTAATTGAGTATGATTAGCGGTAGATATTGATACCCTACCCTTTTATCTTCTTATTTTAATTCAATCATTTATTTCGTTCCATTCAACAATATCTTTTTAGGAATTGCTATTAAAACATATTTTACCAATCCTCGTGGGAATGATCTCGTATTTGCCGTCTATACTATCGTTTTGATCTTGTGCACTTGCGAGTAAAACGTTCATTTATTCGCCTATTTATTTAGGTGGATATTTGTACAACACAATGTTGCCACAATGCATTAGTGAGTGTCAATAGTGTGGTGGTGCAACTATAATATGAGAGGTATATTTCATGCATTCACCAATCGATATCCAAGATAGCAATATACTATAAATACATAAGGAATGGAAGAAGTAGAGAGTAAGGGAGAGAAGATAGAACATGACCAGTTTTTTTCCGATTCAGTGGTGAATGACTAATTCCCCCTAATGTAGATGCTTTCTCATGAGAATATAATATTTGGTATCATAGCCAAGTTGATGACAAGCAAAGGTATTAACCCCTCACAGCCATCACTCCCACTCTTTCAAGGAGCTGGGTATGACATTTGGAGCACAAAGATGAAGAATCTCTTTATTTCTCAAGACCTATGGGATTTGGTGGAGAAATGCTATTCTAAAACTGGTGTTTCAGCAAACACTCTCAGGGATCTTCGGAAGTAAGATGCCAAGGCATTGTTTATTGTAATGACCCGCTCGACCCCAACGACACAATATTGTCCGCTTTTGTCTCTCCCGAATCAAACTTTTCAGGATATCACCCATCTTAGTACTACCTTTGCATAAGCATACTTAACTATAGAGTTCTGATATGTTCATAGTCATCACGGCTTTAAAACGCGTTATGTCAAGAAGGATGCAAATATACATATAATCGTATCTCCATCACATACCTAAGCGATGTGGGACGCCACATTTTTCATTCAACAAACTATGGATGAATCTATCTTTCAATGAATTGCTGCTGCAACAAAGTTGAAGGAGGCTTGGGATACACTACATAATGGGTATCAAGGCAATGCTAAGGTATTAACAATCAAACTTCAAACTCTTTGTAGAAATTTTGAAAGTTTGATGATGAAAGAATGGGATTTCATGCATTATTCTTTCTCTAATATGCTGGACATTGTGAATCAAATCTGAAAATTTGGTGAAAATTTATCTGATTAGAAAGTAGTTGAAAAAAAATCTAAGAAGTATGCCTAAGAGGTATGACCATGTGGTGGCTACCATAAAAGAATCTAAGGATTTAAGTGTGCCAACAGTTGATGAATTATTTGGTTCCTTGCAATCTCATGAAGATGGGATGAAAAGATATGAAGAAAATTTTGTAAAAAATGCATTTCATACTATGTTGTAGTTTTCCAAAAGCAAAACAAGTGATGGTACTAGAGGCCATTTTTTTTTTTTGTGGAAGAAAAGGTGGTTGAGGTGGTGGACGTTCCAGTAGCAACTACCAATGTCACAATGGAGCTAATAACAAAGGTGAAAATTCTTACCGAAAACCAAATTTTATTATTGTAAGAAGTATGGCTATATACAGAGGTATTGTAGGCTCAAAGAAAAACAAGCAAACTTTGTCGAAGAGAGAGAAAGATGAAACAGAAAGTTTGTTTCTTGCATGTTATTCTGCTAAAGAATGTACTCTAGAAGTGTGGTATATAGATAGTGGGTGAAATAATCATATGACAAAGAACTTGAAAGCCTTCACTAGCTTGGATAAATCTGTGACCAACAAAGTGAAGATGGGTGATGGAACCATACGTACAACACATGGCAAAGGTAATGTAAATCTAAACTCATGTGAGATTGACAGAATATACAATGTTTGTTATGTTCCTGATTTGGATACAAATCTATTAAGTGTGGGGCAATTTTAGAAGAAGGTTATTCTCTGGTTTTTTAGGATTTATCATGTTATGTGTATAAAGACAAAACCAAACAGCAGTTGTTAGTTCATGTCCCTATGACCAAAAACAAAATCTTTCATCTGAATC
The DNA here is from genome assembly GCA_900184695.1 of Betula pendula. Classification (NCBI taxonomy): domain Eukaryota; kingdom Viridiplantae; phylum Streptophyta; class Magnoliopsida; order Fagales; family Betulaceae; genus Betula; species Betula pendula. The sequence goes on from FXXK01000018.1 coordinate 170,376, forward strand.
TTAATGGGTAAAAGCAAGCACTAAAGGCTTTATTTTTAGATGATAATTGGTTGTGGCATCAAAGATAAGGACATCTAAATTTTAGAAGCTTGAAACTCTTGGGAGAAAATAATTTGGCGGATGATTTGCCTTCAATTCAGCATGTTGATGATTTATACGAGAGTTGTGTATTTGGAAAGCATCATTGCAATGCTTTTCCTAAGGGCCAAGCAAGAAGGGCCTCAAACAAATTGAATTGGTGCATGCAGACGTTTGTGGGCCTATGTGAACTCCTTCACTTACAACATAAAGTATTTTATTGTCTTTGTGGATGATTATAACAGGATGATATGAGTTTATTTTGCTAAGGAAAAATTTGAAGCTTTTCCAATTTTCAAGAAGTTCAAGAATCAAGTTGGAAATAGAGTGGTAACTCTTTGAAGATTTTGAGGACTAATCGTGGTGGTGAGAGGTTTGAGCACTCTCTTAGCCCACCTTGGAGTCGTAATTTTAGTATTATGGTGACTTGGGTTAGGAATGTTATCTCTCCCTCGTTGCTAGGATGATGTTGCCTTATATAGGCAACTAAACCTTTTGTTCAGCAGTGATGCAAAACGGATCAATGATATCACCGACCACCATTGGGCAATGATTCACATGATAAGCAAGTGAAGAAAAGATGAGTTTCTTAAAAGGGTAACGCTTATGGGTTACTCCCCTTTAATCTTCCTTCTAAAAAAGTGTAACCTCACAGGAATGAGATCTTTATAGGTTTGTAAATGAATAAGTCCGTTCGACAATCTGCTCAATACCCGCTTGTATAAATTCAACTCGAATTTGGTTCGTTTAATAAACGAGACATTCGTGAACACAAAATTATGTTCGATTATTAAACGAGTTATACTTATATAAACTTGGCTCGACTCGTATAAACTTGTATAAATTCGTATAAATTCTTTTTTTTTTTTTAATTTTTATAGTATTATTTTAATTTCGTAATTAGAATATCTTAAGTAAATAGGAATTTTCTTCCTAATATAAAAGATATAGCTTGAAATATTATTATTGTGAGTTTTAATATAGATATATGTGTGTTTGTGTGTTTGTGTGTATGTATAAATGTGTGTGTACGCATGCATAATGAATTTATATACATACATATAAACTTAAGATTGGATTATTTAATATTCAAATTAATTTATTTAATCAACTCTTAACAATAATTAATTAACTAATAATTAATATGGATTTATGAAAAATAAAAATCATAATATTACTTTATATAAGAAATGAATAAGTTAACTGAGTAGCTCGTGAACAAATTCGAGTTTGCTTAAAAAATAAATGAGTTAAATTTGAACAAATTATCTAATTCGGTGATAAGCTCGAGCTCACCTCGTGTTCAAAATAAAATTAAATGAACATAGCTTGAACATTAAATTCTCAATTTGACTTTGACTCAATTCTAGCCTTAGATCTAGACCTTATAAAGGGCATTAATGGCCAACAATGCTCAAAAAGGGGATTATTATAACTTTAATATGAGCATTAACTTGATGCTCTACTACATCCACCTCTGCCATCAGTCCTTTATAAGAGCCATCACAATGTCAAGCCACACAATGCTTGGTTACCATGGACGATTCAACAATCGTGTTTGATGACATCCTTACCTAAAACCACAATGTTGTTGGAAACACATATATGAAATAATTACATCGATAGTAGAGGAAAAATCCCACTGTTCGAGCTCTATGATGAAAATAGTACCAGTTTTTCCAAAACAAAAATCTGTATGTGTATTCTTGAAGAAATCGCATACCTTGATGAGTTGGTCTTCATGACTAGTTTTGAACTTGTGTTTGGAAGCTAGGGTTTCCTCTCAAGACTTCTTGTATCTTCTCCTCAATTCTGAATTATAATCAAAGAGTGTGGGCTCTCATATACAAGAACCCTTTAAATAGATATGAGAATCCTAATTAAGATAGTACTTGAAAACCAAGTCTTGCACTAACACCAAGTCACACCTAATAGGAGTTCTACTCCTTGTGGAAATAGGCGAAGCCCAAAAATGTAATAATCAACTTGAGGATAGACTTAAAAAGGAAAAATAAAACTGGCTCCAGTGTGCCTAAAACACTTGTCATCTTAATGACTCGTACTAGGTTGCTAATAATTACAACTTGTTCGACTAAAAAGTTTGAATTGCACTTAAGTATTTTTATTGATCAAGAACTCCCTCTACTCTTCTTATAATTTGCATTTGACCCCTTTATAAAATATTTATAGTGAAATTAAAGTCAATTTAAAATTTATTGTCACTTTATTTTACTATCTCTCCTTTAATCCCTGATTTAATCTCTTAGATTATTTTTTATACTCATAAAATCATATTTCATTTTTTCAAAAACAAAATCATATTTCATTGACTAAATATGAGCCAGGATTTAGGATTTCTATGTGAGAATAGTGCAACACAAACCTACGACTACCAGTCAACAAAATGTTAAAACTACCAGTCTCACTGGAGCCCTTTTCTCAGTTAGCTTTATTGTTCTCCTTACCAATAGAGCTTTCCTCTGAAAAAGACTTTATATATAAATTTTGTTTTCAACCCAAAAGGCCCTCTTGCTCTCTCTCTCTCTCTAACAAACTTGTACAGTCTCATCGGAGTAGTCAAAATGGCGAAGCCTGGCAACAAGATTATACAAGCCAAGCTGGTGGGTATGTCTTCCCCTTTTCTTGAGTTATTCAAGTCATGATTATTTATCCTGACCTCAAATTGTTTACGTTAATTAACATAGCCCATATATGAGCAGCTAGGTTTTTAAGTTTTATTTATATATATTCCTTTAAAAGATCAATATGGTAGATTGGTTGGCAAAATGATGATCTTTGAACCATATTTTTGTGGCTACAGAGTCAAATATTGGTATTGTAATTGATTAACACACTTTTAGAATTAGGCTGCTCAAGGAAATTGGATTCAATGGTATTGTATCAATATTTGGATTTTGTTTTATTCACCAGTTTGGATGTTTACTATGTTGATGATGTCTGCCATTCTTCACATTTTCCAATTTATGATGATTTCTAAGAAAAATACTACAAGTTTTTGCTTTCTTTTTTTCCTCTGCCTCCGAGGCCCACACTGCTTTTTCACTAATTAAAGATTGGTATCCACTAAAAGTTTCCATTTCTGGGAAGGACCTCTTTTCCAGAAAACCCAATGACAAAATCGTTTGGGTACTTACATTTAATAAAAAAAAATAAAAAATAAAAACTCAGTAGATGCTCTGGAACTCGGTTGGAAATATCATCACGACAGAAAACATCTTCTGATTTTTTTTCTATCTTTTCTCGTTGTGAATCCTAATGTCTCAATTGCCTTACTTCAAGTTGAGTCCAAGCTAATTGAACAACTTTTGGCAGAAAAATGCTAAGGGTACTAAATTTTTTACCAAGAGATGGATACCAAAATGATGTGGAGCTTATTCATTGGTACCCCTAGCATTTCTTTTCATTAATTGTTTTGGTTCTCTCCAATGAATAAGCTCCACATCATTTTGGTAACCCTAGCATTTCTCTTTTTGGCATACTATGTGGTTATTGGCCTGATTTTCTAAAATATACAACATCCAGTAACTCCTCATTTTGAATTTATAGTGTAGCAAGAAACTTTAGCTGACTAAGAAATCTCTCATTCTGACACTTGGAAAGTCTTCTCCACAGGTGCTTCTAGGGGACATGGGAACTGGGAAGACCAGTTTGGTCTTAAGATTTGTCAAAGGCCAGTTTTATGATCACCAGGTTCATGTTTATCACATGTTTTTTCAATCAAGTTCTTTTCTTTGGGTGTTCATTTACACATTTTAAAATTGAGGATCCCTGACATTTCTCTAAATGCAGGAACCAACCATTGGAGCAGCTTTTTTCACTCAGATACTGTCCTTAGCTGAAGCCACAGTGAAGTTTGATATATGGGATACTGCAGGACAAGAGCGATATCATAGCTTGGCCCCGATGTATTATCGTGGTGCTGCAGCAGCTGTAGTAGTGTATGACATATCAAGCATGGTACTATTTATGGAAGTTCTTGTCAAAGAATCTTGTTTTTTATAGCTATGGCTTGCTTCAGCAATGTCATCATTAGCTTGATGAATTACATAGACAGTATTCAATGATGTGTTATGAATAGAATAGCAATATGATTTATTTCTTCATGACAAATTGACACAAACAAGTAATTCTTCTATAGGACTCTGGTTCCTCGGCTCTTCCTATTGAAGAGAATAAAAAGTTGTTGTAGTTTAGAGAGGGGGGGGGGGAGTGGACCCTCATTCCTACCCACAGGATTAGACAATGTCAAACATAATTAGTAGTCCTATATATTGGTTCTCTAATAGACCTATCCATATATCCTTTGAAAAGCCACCTTTTAGAACAATATATCATGGACTTACCTTTCTCAAGATATGTTATTTTGAAAAAATTCTTTCCATCTTCTCTTTTGCAAATTGTATGCGTGTGCGAATATGTCTGTAAAGTTACCGTCTGCTGGTCCTATTTTCATATAGGCTGCTATGCTTGCCAATTGATCTTATGCTTGTGGGTTAAAGGTTTCAGCTAATTTTGATTTAAAAGAAGGCCATGTTTTACATATTTTCCATCCAGTATTCCATTACACCAGATTCCATTTGTCTCGTATCTTCTTTGTATAAATCTTTACCCTTTATATGGTATTTTGGCCTCAGGATACATTCACTCGAGCCAAAAAATGGGTTCAAGAACTGCAAAGACAAGGTGAGGTCATCCAAAATGGTGCTCTCAACATGTACTTTTTTCTCTGAAGCAAAAGATCAAAATCATTTTATATTATTTACTATCTCTTATCTTGGCTCGGTATGATGACCAATTGCATATTCCTTGTATGTAAAAAGCACTCATCACTTGGTAATGCCAGTATGCCATTCATAAAAGCTTCTGATTCTGTGAATATTTCAAATTTATCATCAGATATGTAATGTATGATTCAGCTTTGTTGTTGCTATCACATTTATATGTCATATAAAGTTCCATACTTCGCTTTATCAACTTAGTGATTAGTTCCTCTCGCCATCAAAATTCTTGGCCTATTTGTCAGTATCTTTTAGTTTAAGATTCTATAATCTGCGTCTTCTTCCATGCTAGGCCCTTCACTCTCATTACTTTATACTCTGCAGTGGCAAATTAAAAATTGTGCCTCCAACTCTTCGTTTAAATAATCATTTAGCTCTTTTCGCATGTAGATACATGAGTGGACCCTGTATTATACTTAAAAACGAATGAGTAGTTAATTTTACGGTAATTATTAAGCTATTGATGTGATGTTGCTCATTATATCATTTCCCATGTCATTGCTTCTAGGAAATCAAAATTTGGTGATGGCATTGGTTGCAAATAAGTCTGACTTGGATGCAAAGAGAGAGGTTGAGACTGAGGTATCTACGAGATCCTCTCCCCCCATTTCTCTAGAATGTGATGACTGTTTTATGAAGAGCCATGTTTATATTAAATTTGGCAAATCCAAGTGCGCACTTATTTGTTCGTCAGGATCGTTTCTGTCTAATGTGCCACATATATTTCAACTGTAAACCAAGGGCTTACATACATCTTATGCTTCTTTTTATTATTATTGCAGGAGGCAGAACAATTTTCACAAGACAATGGGATGTTTTTCATTGAAACATCTGCAAAAACCGCACAGAATATTAATGAGCTCTTCCATGAAATAGGTAAATTTTGATTTCATTATATCACTATAAGCCAGAAGGCTATGGCTCTATTGCATTGGCTGCCAGCGTGGGATAGCACCAGGGCAATCGACCATACGGGCTTGCACTTCAATTATAAAGAAATGTTGTAAAGCTTGCGGCATTGAAGAATACGCCCACATACACACACATACTCACCAAATAAAATTAGTATTAGAGTAGTAGCAACAGCATCTCTTAGATTTTTCTTAAATATAAGGAATTAAATTACTTTTTGTTTTCCTATTCAAATAAACTCCACAATGACTTCCCTTATCATTTTCTTATACCTTTTAAATATTCTTTAAATTAAATGTTAGAGGAAAGAGAGAGGAAAAGGAAAGACATTTAACTATTGTTTTAAACAAATGATAAAAGGAAAGAAAAAACTTTTTTATATTTAAACAATGTTAAGAAAAGCAAAAGTGGTACCCTAGATTTAGGGTACTACTTTTGGTTCATACTAAGGGAACATTAAGGGAGTGTTTCAGATTATTTTTTATAAGTTTTTTTAACATTTAGATAAGGGAATGAGATTTAAGAAATGTGCTGCTAGTGCTCTAACATGATCATTGGATACACGCATTTGGCATGTTTAGTTTGGTTTGTCCTGCACGCATACCAAGTAGCTGATTGCATCAGCTCAAGCCCTCTGATTTCTATTTTGTATATTTTTAGCTTTTCTTCTAGAGTTATTCTTGAGAAATTACTATGCAAGGCTTAGATCATTCAATCAGTTCCACCTTTTGCAGCAAAAAGACTGGCAAGAGCAACCCCACCAAAGCGAAGTGGGATGAATCTAAACAATGAAACACAAGATAGAAGAAGAAGAAAAGTACTTTGCTGTTCATTTTGACATCCCTATCATTTCAGAGTGTTTGAGTAACCAATGATATCAAGCTCCTCTTGACTTTGATTGTAATAACAATGCTCATTTTTTAAAACCAGGTCAAGTGTAAGAGGTACTGCCAATATCTGTAAAGAAATTGCTCACGCAAAATCAAATTTGATATAAATGAACAAAGTTCAAGGACAAGTTGCACTCTTTACATTTTTGGTCGGACCATGCAAAAAATTGATGCTTACAGAAATCCCAGAAAAAGAAATCTGTGGTTCAATTTTGAAAGGGGTCTGGTGGAATTCTGAGACACAGAGTCTGAAGGAGGCTCATCACTCAGACCTATCATGAAATGGACAGGACTCTAATAGGTTCTAGCAGCCTCATTGGTCAATTCTATAAGCCATCTATTATAAGAACAATTTACTCATGAAAATGAAAACAAGAAAAGAACTTAAAAATCCTCTAGGAATCAAATAAGAAGATGCCCTGAACAATCTATGTTTGGAACGGATTTCAACTTCTGCTTTTTGTACTCAAAACTACCTTTCAGTGGAAAACAAAAAATAAAAAATAGGAAATGTTGAATTAGCTGCTGGGGAATTCAAAATAAATATCATAGAAATTGCGACAGAAAAAAGCCATTGATGTTTACATTGGGAGGAAAAAATGCAATAACCTTCCCTGAAATCAGCAAAACAAAAAATTATCATGCGGTACGTGACCAAATGACCACCACCAGAGGTCCATAACCTTGAACCATCTAAATGTAATTTATCTCAACAATTCAAATCCCCGTAAATGATCTGGTGGGATTTTCTCAAGCCAACGACAGGCCCCTAATGGGGAGCCAAATGCCCAATGGCAATGCTGTCAACAGCCCATTAAGATAGGTTAATCAACAAAAGTATGAAGCAAAACATGAGGGGGGGAAAGGATATCACGAAGTCACCATTAAGATCAAAGAAAAATAACATATATTCATTCTCACAGCAGTAAGGAACTAATAACATCATGCCGAAAATCAATTTGATGTATACAACAGCATATCTTTCTCAGGGCCTATCCCAACTAAGGACTGCAAGAGTTTGTAAGTGATGTACCAATACAAGTTATACAATAATATAATACCAGGCGGACAAAACATTCTTATGATGAGCTCTGGCTTGAATTGTGGGGCTTTGGTTTGGGACTCAAGTTTCTGTACATTTTTGAACATGCATCAGCAAAATCTGTCATTGCTCTAAAGAGTTCTGGCAAGCGGGTTTTTAAACTTGTCAAAGACTTCTCCCTCACCTGAAGGCACTGCCTCTCGTAGGCTTCCTCATCATCCTCCAACTTCTTCTGCAATGAGTCCACCATAAACTGCTTCTCCCCAAGGAGATCCTTTTGAGTGTTATCATCTGCCCTCCCTGGATCCGACTCATCCGATGCCCTCTGCTGCAAGTACTTATTATACCACTCTTGAAATTGCCGGGTCTTGCGGGCAAGGTCCTTGCGGGTCTCTTCACATTTTTGCTTCAATTTCAGCTCTTCTTCTTGCTGCTGATATATAGTATTTATTACAGCAGCAAAGTTGGATATAGCTGTTCTTGCAAGTTCATCAGGTAGTTTGTCCAGATGATCATGCCAAGCATGGAGCAGTTCCTGAATAGGGGGGGTTTGAATCCTTGGTGGTGAAGAAACCTTCTCTTTCAAGCTGCTCTCAATGGGGATGAGATTTAGTTTTAACCAACTGTTGAGAGCCTTAATGTACTCTTTCTGATGGGTCACTAGCTTCTGAAATTGTGAATGCCAGTCCTGCACAACAACCCACAGCTGGTATGTGCGCTCATGGTGATGCTCAGTTGTGTCCTTGGGCGATTGGGAGATGTCAAGATATCTCAGGGCTATCACAATCTTTAACTGGCTCTCATGGTGATATCGCATGGTGTCCCACATATTAGCCATCCTGCAGTTCATACGATAATTACTAATTGTATAACAAATTCATAATTAGGGTCTTTTTTTTGGGGGGGAGGAGGGGGCATTTTTTTTTCCTTTTTGGTGCATTGGGATGGTTCAAACACATGCAAGTGAGAGATGGTACTAAATGGAAACGATGTAAATGGTACAATCTACCAGCCAAATGTGGACGTGAATCAGCAAATTCAGGTTTCCCAAAAGAAGTGCTTGAAGGGTATCACTATTACTACATCTCTATGGGCTTTTTGCAAACACATGGTTTTAGGATGGGAAGGCATTTATCATTACATCATGCAAACCACATCAGCCAAAAGGTGGATAAAATAAAACATAGTTAAAGAACCAGTTCTTTTCCCACAAAAGAATATTAAACTAAATTTGAATAGGCGGAGCAATGTTGCCCACAGAATCAAGCAGAAAATATGAGATAACAAAAATTGGAGTTTGGAGAATTAACTATTAGCGCATAGCCTGCAGTTTGAAAGCAAGATTTATTGATAGGAAGAACAAGATTTATTGTACAGCCATCACCCTTGATCCGTGAAAACTGTCTAAACTGGTCTTACAAATCCACACAACAAGAATTTACAATTTTTCTTTCCTCATTGTTATATATGATATCCTTCATTGCCTTTAATTAGCAAAGCAAAATCAGAATTAAATAACAAGACATAGGAGATAACAAGTGTATATCACAAAAATATATTATCTCACCCAAAAATCAAATAAGATACTAGTCAAATGGAACTTTCATACTACTTTCCTCATTGTCACTCACCCATTGACAAGCTGAACAAGTTTTGGGTATAATTGTTCATCACGTAAACGGTTTATCTCTAAAACCGTAGAATCCATGGATTGCATGTCAACAATGTATCTTGTGTGAAGATGACTTACTGCTGCTTTTGATTTCTCCAATGCTTCAGAGTTGGTACCTCGTTTCTTTACCCTGTTCAGCGAAGCAACCTTTTTTTGGTACTCAAATTTCATAAGCTCACCTGCCTAACCAGCAAAGTTAAACCACAAATAATACCAAGTAATGTATATGGTTGCTTTGAAATATAAACAAAAGTTAAATGCGCTACACTAGCTACACTTAAGTGAAAAAAAAAAAAAAAAGTTGCAGAAAGACATAGTATGGGTTTACATTTACAAAAGGGTTATATTTTGCTAAATCCAGGCTAACTGTTCTACATTGGCCAAGTCAAGGTTGATATCTTGATTCCGAATGGCTCAACTGGAGATGGAACTTTTGAGTAACATATTTATATAAACCAATCAAAGTAAGAGATCAATAATGTAGTATTGCTCCGCACAGTCATGATTTTCGTTATATCTCTACAGTCATTTTTCCCAACCAATGAGGAAATGCACAAATATGCATTGGTATCAGGCAGTGTTCTAAACCAAGGTGTTCATTCCCGCAGAGGGCAGTATGACTTGAAATGCACACTACCTTCGACATGATTACCCAAATCCTACCTTGGATGTCCTACCTCTCTATCATATCATCTCATATTGGGCACCATACATGAAATCGCACTAGACTTGTTTAAACTCAAAGCACATCAATAGAAACAAACACTTCCCTCCAAGAATTCTGGACTAGGACTTCTATAACTGGCGGGATGGAAACAGTAAACAGGGTGAAGTAATCCACTTGCCAAGGCTTACCATTGATATTATACATAAGTTGCAAGGGCTAAGATGTCAAGCATTATATAGAGAAGCTGTACTGCTCGTGAGGCAATATGATTCCGAGAAAAGTCAAAATACACCGCATTAGTCAGTCATTTGGATTCATCTATAGATGCCACTGAGGTTCAATATGGTCCCCCAAGCATGGGGGGTTACTATGGTCTATTCCACAGATCAGGAACCAAGATCAAATATTATTTTCTCGTTCTAGTCAAATACTCCAACCCAAACTGACTTCAATTGCTAGCAAGTAATCTTCCATCAGTAAAGCTGGAATTTAGCAAGTCGAATGCGCAAACATGCATTCACCTACACACACACGCGTGCGTGCACACAGAGAACAACAACATCATAATTGTAATACAATACAAGAACTTCCCCAAGGGGTAGCTCCATCGACTAGAGACCACACCTCATGAAGCGAAAGTCACTAGTTTGAATCTCCTCTTCTCTTTTCCTCGGACCAATTACTTTTAAAAATAAAAAATAAAAATACAATACAATACGAGAGCTGAAGCCATTCTGCCAAAATGAATGTGCCAAGAAGAAATTATCATTTCATTGGTCATTTTAAGGCCTTCAGTCATCAGAAAGCAAGGGGTTAAAGGTATCTGTAAAATTGACTACATAATTAAGCAATATATATCAGGGATCAATTCATGCAAAATGAAAATTTGTTATGAGGAGAGAGTGTGAGGGAACAAAATCAAGGATAAACTGAAAGATACCTTCACTTCATCATATAGCTTTTTCTCCCATGCCAGCAACTTATCCAGCACAGTGGCATGAGTTTCGTGCTCTTCTGAGTCAAAGTCATCCTTCCCATCGTCATTTTCAATATTTAACCCTTTAAATGACCGATTCCATGTAATAACACGCATCACTCTAGAAGAGTGATCGATATGACCTGTCATGCAATTAGCAATGTAATTTAGATATAAATGCCTCCTAAAACGTCATTAGAAGCTAAAGATTACAAGACAGCAATGAGATCAAGGTTTTTAGTAACAATCAGAAACCAATGATCAATCGCTTAATCATTCTCATAAAATTAAAAATACAAACCAACTTGTAATTCACAAACAAACACCTTCAACCTAATTTTACAGTAAAAAAAAGACTTGACAAAACTCATACCCAAAGATAGTGAAATCAACAACTCGACCAAAACCCTCTTAACCATGAACCAATTCAAGCCCATTACCTCGATTATCGGCGAAGTTAGAGTGATAGTGTAACCGGGTCGCCTCGAGCATCTTCGAAACCTCGTGGGCACTCTCCGAAGCCTTCAAGAAATGGTCATCAAGCTCCAAAAATATCTGCAACAAATTCATACTCGTCTTCGCTAACCTCTTCCCCTCCGCCCCACCACCCCCCTGCTTCACCTTCTTCACACTCTTCCCCGTCGCAGGTGCCGCCACCTCAACCTTCTCAACCCCCCTCCCTTCACCACCACCGCCGCCGTCGCCGCCGTCATCTTCCATTCTCTTAGGCTTTTCCTTGGACACCTTCCGCTCAGTCTCCCCGTTCCTCACGCCCACCTCCTCCAGCGGCGGCGGGTCGCTCAAGGTCGTCCCGGGCATGTTGTCCACAGAGAAGAAGTAATCGTACGGAGTATCGTGGTGTTGCGGCGGCATCGGCACTGGCACCTCCTCATGCGGGACACGCGTCACCGGCGGCGGGCCGCCGTCGTCCTCCGAAACACTAGTGTTCCTATTAGTGCTACCGGAACGCCTTCTCAGGCGGGTACGCGGGTCCTCGGCGTCGGAGTCGTCGCCCTCCTCCTCCTCCATGATCGGCGTGGCCAAGGGCACTGGCTGCTCGGCCTTGGCGATGAGCTCGGGCATGGTGGCGGCGCGCTGGAGCGGCAGGGGGGAGTTGGAGGTGTCGGGATGGGGAGGAGGAAGCAGAGTAGTAAAAGGATGAGGGGGGCGCAGATTGTCTATCGACGCAGCGGCGGCGGCGGAGGAGGAGGAGGAGGAAGAGGGGATTGCTGGTTGGGAGACGGATACGGAAGAAGTAGAGAACTGGGTGACCTCGCCGTGCGCGTAGTCGCTGAGGGCAGCGCCTGTGTTCTTCAAATAGGTGGCGTAGGAGGAGTGGGCCGCAGCGAAGGCGTTGCGGAACGACACCGCTTCCTTCATGTAGAGCTTCCGGTCCTTGCACCGCGACACCGCCTCCTCGTTCTCGATCTTCGATTGGCTGCAACCCATTGACAGAGACAGAGAGAAGCTTCAGTGGTGGAATTGTTTGGGTTTGGGATTTGGGGATTAGCAGGAAAGGAAGTAGAAGCAATCGCCGAATCGAACCCAGAGATTTATTATTTATTTATTTAGTTGTTATTAGATTACAATTGGGGTTATCAGAATTGTTTATTCAAAGGATCATCAGATCTGGACGAGTGGAAGAGTCAACCCCAATCTTTGTTTTTTTCTTACAAAGTTCAATCTCCTGCTGGCCCACTCCATAATTTAAGCCATTTCTTTTTTTTTCTTTTCTTTTTTTCTTTTTAATTTCTCTAAATATTTTTTGTTTGGGGAGAGGCAACCCTTCCATTGGAAGCCCATTTTTAAAAGAGAAGAAAGCATGGTGTACAAACAAGAAGCATCTAACGTCTATTGATAATTTGATATCGTCCTCTCTTTTAGGACGAGTAATATTATTTTTGTTTATGCGATCCATTTACATTTATTTGTATTTTTTTTTTTTATGAAAAAAAAAATAATGAAGAGATTAAGAAAATGTTACTTGAAAATACTGAATACCATTATTCAATATTATATATTATATTATTATCATACAATTATTTTATTACACTAATGTGACAATATCTGTTGGGATAAAATATCTATTTTTATTATGGGCCCACATGCTTGACACGTGCAGGACCAAGATACAATTTTGACAAAAGTTTTGATCCCTTTATATAGAAGAGGGAAGACTATTAAAGGGGACTTCTTCTCTTTTCTCTCTCTAAAGATTATTTCTAGAACCCCCATTTATTTTCTTCATTTTATATAAGCATGCTAATTTAAGTATCGGAGGATTTTCGACTCCGACCGAAGACATTCTAATAACTCGTTATTTTGCAGATATGCCCCTCCCATGTCAGGGAGACCTACTCTCAACTCAACCGAAGAGTGACTGTTAGGGTCGTCGGCCCAATCAAAAAGATGATCAAAAAATAGCACTAACAATATCAATTTATTTTTAAATATTTTTTAAATAAGATTTTATTCAATTGTGATTTTACAATATCATATTAATTTAGTGAAATAGTCGTTGAGTAATAGTGTTGTATGTAACATCAATATCCTGTCCCACTCTGTAATTTTAGCCGATTCTTTCTTTTTAATTTTTCTAAATAATTTTGCTTGGGACCCACAACACTCTCGAAATAAAGTATCTGTTTTTAATCAAAATTTAATAATAATTAATTATAAATTTAATAATAATTTTAAAATCATAGTATTTTTGAAAGAACATTCAATAAAAAAAAATTAAAAAAAAATAAAAACAGATAACATTACTCATAATTTTCTCCCATTTTTAAAAGGGAAGGAAGCATGGTTTTACAAAGAAGCATATAACGGCTATTAAATTGATAAGCCATGGCCCATTATCGTTATCTCTGTCGATAAGGGTAAGCCTCCTTTATTAGGACGAATAATTTTATATATTATATTATTATTATTATGATGCGGCCGTATTAAATTATTAATCTATTTTTAAATATTTTATTTTTTTGAATAATTAGGGTTGATTCAATTGTTGTGTCACGCGTGTAACATTAATATCTGAGAAGAACAAAACCCACGACATGACGCTTTGTTCTTTCAATTTAGGGTCCGTATAAAATTGTAATTTAAAAAAAGTGCAATTTTAAAAATAATAATTTTTAAAAATATAATATTTAAAAATATGATTTTTAAAAATGTAATTAAGCGTTTAATAAAATTTCAGTTTAGTATTTAAAATCACAATTTAACCTTTAAAATTCTGAGTTTTCAAAAAAACAATCATTTATCTGCGATTTAAAAATATAAATTTTTTGTATTTTTAAATGGTAATTTTTTTAAAACGCATTTCTCAAACGATCCACTTTTTACAATTTAATTTAAAATTACACTTATTATCTATAAAATTACAATTCTAAACAATAGAATTTTCAATTTGAAACCCTCATAACCATGCTTTATAGAAGTTTCAATTTGAGAACTTCACCGTTAAAGAGTCAAAAGACAGAATTTAAAAAAGGAAATTAATAAAGACAAAAGGGTATTATTTATGGGATTCTCATTTTATGTTTCTTTTCAATTTAAGATATGCAAAATAATTTATTTTTTAAAAAAAAAAAAAAAAGAAAAGAAAAAAAATACAAAAAGTAGACGCGCTTCGAGGAGGATGCATTAACGAACATTCTCTGCTCTGCTGGTATATGGTACTGAAGAAGAAGAAGAAGAAACAGGCTAGCGTGAGTAGTAAGTCAAGTTAATGGAGAAGAATGAGAGAAGATAGAGAGGAATATGTAGGTGGGGGGGGGGGGGGGGTGTCACTTTCGCAGCTGTTTTTAATTTAATTTAAAGTGGGCGGTTATGGGACCCACCCACCACTTTTTCAGATTCTTCTCCAGTTTTCCTTGCTGCCAACTTGTCATGGGTTGTCGGAGGTGAAGATTTTGATGCCCACCATATTTTCGGTGCTTTTTTGACTTACTCTAAATATCACATTTTTATTTTACTATTCTTTTATTTTGCTAAGTTATTATTATTATTATTATTATTATTATTATTATTTATTATTAATAACCGATTCAAACTAGTACATTAACCGGATAAAATAGTGGATAAAATAAAAGTGTAGGTGAGAAACAAACTTCTTATTTATAAATAAAATAAAATAAGATAAGAGAGTTATCACGCGGCAATTCTTAATTAAAGATATGGGTAGCTGCTTAGCCATCTCTAATGAAGACAAAACCCCTATGTAATTGAGGCAGTCATGCAACTAACCCTAACTTGTGAAGGTGTTGGCCATAGGGCCACTCCAAGTTGTGGTGGCCGTGAAACTAACTCTAACCAATACAAAGGATGGTCATACGGCTAGTCTTGACCTCTTAGGATGGCCGTGCAGCATGTAATGCCCAAAGAAATTATTAGGAAAATAATGAAATGCGTAAAATACCCACTAAGAGTCTAAATAAAATATGGTACAGGAGAAAATGGTTTTATAGGGTAAAAAAAAAAAAAAACCCATATTTTTAGTTTGAAAATGTGCTCACCCAACTTCTCTTGGTGACTACGGCTTGTGTGCTAAAAATAGTTTTTTGTACTATGCGCGATTTCAACACTTATAGAAAAAGTTATGACTGATTTATAGTCACATGTGCAAACTTAAAAGTTTAAGAGCTAAGGGAAATTCATTTGTACGGAATTGAATTCGATTGAACAAATTAAGCTCTCCATGTGTCAAATAAGGTAACGAAACATTTGACGAAATCAAGCAAGTATAAATCGATTGAATGAAAATAAGTTTGACCAAAGAATTTGGAATCTCCATGTGTGAGCTAGAGGAAGAACCTAGGACGGATCGAACAAACACTTGCGAAGAACCAAACACAAATTTTGTTCAATCCAAAATAATTTCGATCGAATGAAAATAATATCTCTATGTGTCACTTGACATGTGGGGTTAGGTGGGATGTGTTAGGGACGAGGCCTCTCTTGATAGCATTAAATGCAAGTTTGGTCAGTCGAACAAAAATAATAAATTCACGTGTCACTCAACATGAAAAGTTAGGTATGACGCAACGTTGTGTGACTTCATATAATGAAAAATTCAATCAATTGAACTAAATAGAAATCCCACAAAAATTATATTTAAAGAAATTGAAGCTAAATGAAATTTTCATTTTGTTCAGCCTTCTTTCCAAAGCAACAGATAAGTGGTTTTTGAGGTTTCTGAACAAAAAATCCTTGAGATATAAGTTAAATCTTGAGTGTTTGAGTGAGAAGCTTAAGTATTTAAGGAGGGCTTACTATTCGAAGTATATTCAGACGAGATTTTCAAAGTATTGCTCCAAGGGTGGCCATTTTTAAGACATAACTTTATATAATATAGCCATTGTAATGTAAGACATAACTCTATATTATATAGCCATTTGTAATGTCCAAGTAAATAATATAGACTATGATGTTAATATGTTAAGACTATTTTAAAGTACATAAAACGATTAGGGTTAAATACACTTAAGCCTCTTGAATTACTAGTCATTTTTAAAAAAGTTTCATGAATTAACAAGTGAGACACTTAGATACATCAAACTACAATTTTTCTTCAATTAAGGTTTGAATCACATGTTCACGAATTAAACTACTTTGTTTTTGTTTTTGTTTTTTTTATCAAAAGTTTTTTTTTAATATTTTAAGTTCTCTATTATTTTTTTTTAATAGGGCATAGCCATGTGTCAGTTTTTTAAGCTGACACGTGAAATTTCGTTAAATATTGGAATAGAATATGGACGGAGGTACCATCTTCATTTTTAACCATAATCGAAGTATCATCTATAAAACAAAATGAAACTGAAGTGGCAAAAAATAAAGTCGTTAAACCATTAAAAGCAAAAAAACATTTAACCTTAAAAAAAAGTTAAATGTTTTTTCAGTGCTTTTATCAATTATCACCGTTATTTTTGGTTTAACTATTGCTCTTTTTCTCTTCATTTTTTTTTTTCCTTTTTTTCGGGACGATGCAACAATTGTTCGCTAACTCAATCTCTCTTTCATAACCAATATTCTTAAGGACGACGCATAATAGTATTCATAATGAACTCTTTATATTTGATTTTTTTCTAAAATTTGACAAAAAAAATATTATTTAACAAATTCTTTAGCCAATGTTAAATATAATTTTTGTTAGATATCTTCTCCAAATGTAAAAAACCTAGAAAGTAAAAGTTATCTTTTTTTAAACTTATTTCCTTCATTTGATGGGCATTACAGTTATCCTCACCATACCAGCTAAGCATTAAGTTAGTTTCACCAATAAAAAAATAGTATGTAATTAAAGTAGAAAAATATTTAGAGAGTTTAATGTTTAGTGATTTTAAGAAGTATCTAGCTAAATAAATTTTAAAGTTAAATTTGGAGAAATTTTGAAAAGCTTAATATGAATGCTCGTTGCGACCCCCACAATATTTTTAGATAGAATTACTTGTGATTCATTGACCATTTGACTATATTTATGTTATTTTGCATTTTTTTTCAGCATTCTCAATTTACGTGACATACTCAATTTGCACTTTATTTTTTTTTCTTTAATAATTAAAATTGATCTAAAAATGAATTGAGCATGCCACTTCAGCTGAGAATGCTGAAAGAATGTTAAGAAAATGTAAAATGGCATTTCAAACATTCATCCCTAAATTAACAACTATTAGGAACATCAACTCTTGACTAGTGGATTCTGCTGGTGCTGGAATATCATTTTAGAGTTACTATTTTTTTTTTTTCTATTCAAATATGGGGAGGGGTAAAAGAGAATTTTAGAGTTACTATTAGTTGGCAAAATTTGTGATGCCATTGTTACATAAGCAAAACTCATGGACTTTTGGGCAATTGCCGCCCCACAAAATAAAAGACCAAAAAGTAAAAGAAACTTGAAAGGGAGAGCCAATGCCAATTCTAGAAAGGATCAAAGAAATCTGGCTTTATAATGAGTAGAACTCCAAATTAGATAAGCATTAGATGACTTCCAAGGATTTTCCACTACAAAAATTGAATTGAGGACAGGATTAGTCAAAGATAATTATAACAAACTAAATGGATTTTTACAAACACAAGGTTTACATAACTTCAGTCATTGTCACAGGAGTCTCTGAATTGGGATGTTTTCTCGTACCTAATCTGCCAAATCTCAACATCATTTCCTCTCTCATACTCCCTCACATATTTCGGAATTTGTGTGATATCTATGCGCTTCCCAACAAAACATGGGAGTGATCCATTTTTGACTTCCTCAAATTCTGGATCACCATTACAAAACCAAATTATAACACATAAAAAGGCTGTAAAAGGGGATCTCATAGTAAGAAACACATCCTAAAAAGTAACATGCTTACCCTTCTCATCCCTCAGATAGCTACAGAAATGTGAATAACCATTTGCAACAACATCAAGATCACTGAAACTGAAGTTGTATCGCTTTTCCAATGCTAAGTAGAGCACCTGAGAAAACAGAGGAAGGTTATTGTCATTTATTTCATCACCATATGAGAAACTTAGAAAGTTTCTATTTAAACAGACAAGAGACGTCAACAATTGAATGCGAGGGTATCTTTCACCCACATGGGAAAACTACTATTCATTTTAACTACATTTGGAAGGTCCATTAATTAAGCCTTAGTCCAGAATCTTAAACATAAAGATGTTTCAGTCCAAAAAGAGGACAGACTCTAACGATTCTCTCGTGATGTGCTATTTGCTATTCCATATTATTGCTGGCCATACTACCATGCTTGATTTGTACCTTCTCAGAACCCAGTGACATCAATCTCTCTAGAACACCAAAAAATGCATCAGTCAAGTCATTGCTGTAAATTACGTCAGCAGCTACAATCACTGAAGCTCCCTGAACTTCTTCAACTTCTGAGAAGGTCCATGTATACCTGGATGACACTACTACACAAAATGATATATGTTCCCAAGTTACTGACATTAAGGTATGACAGAATTGGTGGAAAAAGCAAGAAAATGGGTTTTTAAAATTGAGGAGAAAAAAAAAAGAAAAAGATTATTTAAAGGGTATATGATGCTGGAACCATATAAAAAGTCAAATTCTTGGTGGACCAACCATCTTACAGTTATCTTTAGCTTTCTTTGCATTATCAACTAAACTAATATATCTCACCTTTTATGCAGAGGAGTCTCTCCTGGGCTTATTCTAGGAGGCCAGGGGCTCATCCAATCAAGTTCACGTACGTAAACTGCAGCTTGACAATTGAACAGTTCAGAATTAAGGTCAACATTCTTAGCACAGTTGTTGAGAATTTCTTCACCATGGTCTGTCAACAAATAGAGACGCTTATTTAGGAAAGAAAAATTATTTCAGATACTGCATAACAAAGTGAAGTAACATGAATTCAAGCAGCAGTATCCTGGACTTAATATTTTTTTTTAGATTGGTAAGTTACACATACACCTAGTGGGACTTGAACCCGCGACCTCACCCTTCACTTTGCTACAAATGGAGGAAGTGCCATTTGAGCTAAAGCTCATTGGTAGTATCCTGGACTTAATATTATTCATTTATTCCACTTATAAAAATCATCACTAATGAACTTTGCATTCAAACACAAATTTTCTTCATTAACTAGCCCATATTAAGGTGATACAAACTTCTGCCAGGAAGATTTGAAAGTATATCTAACCAAAGAAGAATGAAAGAAAGAGAATGGATTATACCATCAGCACATGAGATGATCATCGGCTCAATCAGTCCAAATCTTTAATTCCTGGTTTAGTTTGTAAATTAGGCATGAATATTTACAATCCAACCAGTTCAATATTCCAAGACAACTTTATTGGAAACCATTAACCAGTAGTAAACTTCAATGTCCTGCGCATGAAGGGTTGAGGTTTATTGTTAAAGAACTTTTTATTAAATTACAGCCTTCCATACTATATTTAGGCCATGAAATGTAAAACATCTTTTTTTTGTTAAGTAATCGGATTTTATTAAAAAGCGAAAGGGCACAGCCCAAGTATACCGAAAGCAAGAGAGACATCTAAGTAGGAAAATAAAAAAATATCAAGAAAATCATTAAAGCTAGTAATATTAAGGCACTCAAAGGCACTTGTCCGGTATAGTTTTGAGGAAAAGTAACTTTAGTTCTACCACCAATCTCTTGTAATCCTCAACAATCATTTCTTTCTCTCTAAATACACCACATTAAGCAGGATGGGATCATCTTCCATATTGCTAGAGCCACAAGCAAAGAGATCCACCATCTGCCTAGACATGACCCACTTTAACCCATCAAGGTCGAAGATGGAACTCCATAAGGCATAAGCAATCTCGCAATGGAGGATATAAGTGAAGGATTTCAATCTTTTAATAAGAAAATAGTGACGGAAAGGGGTTATGAATACAATCAGTATTAAGTTTTTTCAGTTCAAAAACATTTTTGGTACATAATAACCTGGTGTACTGATTTTCCCTTCTAATTTAGTGTTCTAATAAGATAACCCTAATGCACTCTATTTGACATTGCCTTAAATAATATCTACATCTCTAGTTAACAATAGTCTACATGAGAGTCTGCAAGCATGGACATGTGTGTGTGCACGCGCGTGAGAGAAAGAGAGAGAGAGTCATGCTTATTGGCTCCATTAAGTATAAGCTCCTTCCATCTGTTTCACAATATCACTTGAAAAGTGGATATAGTTCAAGTAAAATATTTGCAAAACTTGTGCTTAACAGCCCTCCGTTCCAGCAACATAAAAAGCATAAGCAAAAAGAAGGGAAAACAGGTCAGGGAAAAAAAACAGAGGAAAAAGAAACCAAGGATTTAATTTGATATATCCACAGCTGCAAATAGTCATATATCAGGAAACCGATATGAGACATAACTGACTAGGCATCCATCCATCCAGCAGAATAAATATTTCGGGCAACATTTCAGGCAACTTATGGAGAATATAATTCCCAACTGTTGAAATAACGAATCATTTCAGATACTTGCACATGAATAAAGAACGACATTCTAGTATAGGCAAGGTACCATACCTGTTAGAAACACTGTTTTCCCAACACGTCCAAGTAATATACCCACCAATCCTGGTGAAGACAGTAAGATAAATCTTGTTATTTTTCCAATTGGGTCAGCCAGAATCTAATTATGGTATAATCTTTAGTTTAAGAACTTAAGCATGCTCCTTTAATTAACCATAAATCTACCAACAAAAATATAAGGTGAAGACCTCATACTGTGCCAATAACACCGTAATCAAATCCATGATAAGCTATCTATGGGCAATGCTTTGAGCACGATATAATTTTATCATCTTCAAAAATCTTGGTAAATGGGTAGAAAGTATTAACGGAAAGCATAAAAATGATATCCGCTAAATAATCCATGACATGTACAATCGGTTGCCAGGAACATTCAGATGAACTATTATAGTTGCTAATGAGATTTCAACAAGTTCATGTCATATGGGTCGTATACAATTTTGGTTGTGAGTTTAAAAAGCATTTCTAGCAGACTCAGCAAAATAATTTTTTAGCAATTTTATTGAGTAAATTTAACCAAAACACCAAAAAATCTCCCTTGGCAGTTTAATAGAATAAACAAAATAATTTGGTGAGTGTACAGTACTCACCAAATTTGATGAGTACTGTACACTCACCAAATAATTAAAAAATAAATATTTCGTTTTTTTTTTTTTCTCTTCCCTTTATTATTACTTTTTTCCTCTCTCCCCCACAGCCTTCCTCTTCTCTTTCTCTCTTTTCTTTTTCTTCTTCTCTTCTCTACCCCCAACCCCTCCCCATTTCTTCTCTCAAATAATTCATACAAATTAAAACCTGAAAACACGTTTGACCGACCAGTTCTTAGCTTTCTTTATTAAGTAAGTTGTATCAAATAATTTTTATTGATCAAAGATAATATTAATAAAGAAAGCTTTTTTTTTTTTTTTTTTTTTTTTTTTTATCCACAATGCGCTATATATACCGGCCAGTTCCTAGAGGAGAAAATTTCGGTCTTTCTTGAATCACATGTATTTTTTATTTTTTTTTTTTTTTTGAAAAAATATGACCATTCAACAAAAAAAAACATATTTTTAAAAATATGATCGTTAGAATAAGACAAATATTTATAAATAAGAACGTTAGTAAAAGACAAACATTTAAAAATATACATGTTAGAGAAATAATAAATAAATCTTTAAAAAATGATATTTAAATGTAATAGTAAAAGTGGATAGTTAAATTACTAAGGCAGTTAGAGCTGCATTAAAAAAGTTGATGATCAAAATATAGAAAAGTGGTTTTCAATTAAATTGGCTAGCAAAATTTGCTAGGAATGCTCATGTCATATGGGTCGTCTAAAATTTTGGTTGTGGGTTTAAAACTTACATTAGGGAAAAACAGCATGAAAATCAAAGCAGTACCTGTTCCAGCACCAAGTTCTAATGCAACAATTCCATCAAACTCAGATGAAGTAAACATCTTATGCAACACAAAATCAGACAACACAAGCTCCGCTCTCCACACCTGAAGGGGGGAAGGGGGGGGGGGGGGGTGGAATTGAGGAGGAGTGACATAATAAAAACAAAGCACATAAAATCCGAAAGAAACATCAAATAAGAAACCCAATAACCACCTGCAAACCCACACTCGGAATCGATGATGTGATATTGTGCTGAATGCTCAAGCTATAACTATCGAAGCATGGTTCTGCAAATCAACAGTAAGAAATCTTCATTCACATCAAACAAAATGACATTGAAGCCCGCAAACGCACAAGAGAGCAACTGAAATAAACTGACTGTTGCGTCTGATAAGAACCAGATCACCATCTGGGTCCACGCTGATCGTTTGATCAATAGAAGCCACTTCATCATCATATTCAGAAGCATCAGTGACTGTGTATTTGGTAGGTGGAAGAGAAATGGCGAAGTGGGAAATGTGGGGCCCAGAGAGGCCAGGTGGGCATCCCAGGTGGACCTCGCTCATCACATGGTCTTGCTCCTCCTCTGCTGCTGGTGATGGATCTCTGCCGCTCATTTTCCTTTTTCTTCAGATGATGATGATTGGTGGTGGTGGTGGTGGTTGTGAATTTGTGATGAAGCTGAGTATTCGATTCTAAATGCAAACCCTAAAATCCCCCAATTTCACTCTGCTTTCCATTCTTTGTCCTGTTTTTTAAATTGCGCGAAATCATGAAGAAGAGAAAAACTTAAACGGCAAAGCCACGTTTTGCCATCTGATGAACGACAGTCCGTTCTCATATATGTTTTCGATACTTGCGTTGATACTTCTTCATTTTAGGTTTTAGGTTTATATTAAATATTCTCTATTTAGGTTAGATTTTAATTAGATCTTAAATATTTTATCAAAGTAATTCTATTTAGTACTTTTTTTTTTAATTGAATAATGTAACAATAAAAATCAATCCTTAGATTAATACTATATTTTTACAAGTGTTAATTCAGTGGCTAATTTTACTACTACATCATCCAATTGTATGACAATTGTACAAAAATCTACTTAATCTCATTATTCTTTTTATTATCATAATTGTATTCTCTTACTTATATTCTCATAAATATAGATATTTGTATTGTAAATAAATATCATGTTAATAAAAGCAAGATGTAGCTTTCAAGGCAATTAGACGAGGTAAATGTGTCTAGAACTGAATCACCCAAAATTTCTTATGTCTTTCTTCTCTTTTTGCTTCCATTTTTCGGCTCCATATTAAGTCAAAAAGAGCAAGATACAGCCCCTTAAGGCAATTAGATGAGCCACCCAAAATTCTTTATCCCTTTTTTCTCATTTTGCTTTTGCTTTTTCTCTCTCTTATTTTATTATTCCTTGTAAATTTCTGCAGAAGAAACTGATGCACTTTTCTACGTATGCTTGCAAAGTAACAGAAAATAGGCAAACCCCAGAATGGATGTGTAACATGTAAAGATTTCTCTGTGATGATATATACTATAGGAGGAAGAAAAACAAAAACAACAAAGAATCAAACTTCTTCCAAAGTTTCTATCGCAGTCCAAGCTCATGAACATTCACTTCAAATCTAGTAGCTTAGGATGGGCATGCTCTAACATGTTCAGCATGTCAGCCTGTGGAGAAACTGGTAGAGCATGCCCTTCGGTTGCCTGCGAGTAACAGACTACAGAAACTAATGTACTCAAAGTAACTAATTATGCCTGACTAGCACACAAAACAAGAAACCCGTATCACACAAGTAGGATGTATAGAATTGAAGTAAAACAATAAAAAGAATAATAGAAGGAATTGCTTTCTAAGTATCTAATTCTTTCATCTTTCATCTTCCCTTAAGAGCTGCAATCCGAGCTGCCAATTCATCATACTCTGGTAGCTTAGGATGCACATGTCCAGCCATGCTCAACATCTCTGGTTGTAAGGAAGTGGCTCGAACATGCTTTTTTGTTGCCTCGGGTAAAGTTGGTTCCGATGGGAAAGATGCTGCTCTGGCAGGTGGAACATCCGAACCAGATTTTATTCTATTCCTCCTATATTCACCATACTCATGATCTCTTTGTTGTGAAGGAGGAGGTTTCAGATATGCTTTTGTTTTGCCTGATTCAAAGGGTGACTGCTTCTTACTGTATTGCATCAGATGCTCATCTAGCTTCCTTTCCTCGTCATCCCATGGATCACCATCAACTGCATGTTTGGTTCGCAAGCCTTCTTTAGCATCTTCTTGTGGTTTCAAGTTTTTCCTCCTAACTGACCTTGGTTTTGGCTTATCTTCATCAACCGGACCACCAATATGTTGAGCTGCTTCCATATCAACATTACCATTTAATTTTGTGGGGGGTGGTTCATCTGAACTGCTTTTGTTTTTTTCAGCCTTCTTTTTGAGGTAAGGTGGAGGGATAAATTTATAGGTCAACGGTCTCTCCTTTTCTACTTCATCCACAGAAACACTTGCAACCTTACTTGAAGAAGATTTTAGGCCATCTTGGGATGAATCTGTAGTCTTCTCTTCTTTACTACTGCTAGGCTTCCTGTGTCTATCGTCAATGACATCCTTTCTGCCATGAAAATTAAGGTCACTATCCTTTCTTTTTGTAATAAAACCCTTCCCATTGCTCAGTCTGTTCCCAGCATTCTGGTTGTCTCTTTCTGGTACTGCATCATCCTTGTTTTTCTTCCATTTCTCATGATCCATATTGCTTAGAGAACCACATTTAGGCGCATCAGCCTTGTTTTTCTTCCATTTCTCATCATCCATATTGCTTAGAGAACCACATTTAGGATGGTCCTGGAAGAAGTCATACATGTTGCAAAAAGTAATCAGAAGTAGAAAGGGAGCTCAACATGCAAATACAATTATGACAAGTAGGACTAAATAGGCAGGAAGCAAGGGAAGCTTTGGCATCTTAGTAATAGAGAGTGAAGCTTACTTGTTTGGGTGCAGTAGTATACAATTTCTGTTCTAAACCCTTGCTATTCCATCCTATCTTGGATTCTTGTGCTATGTCTTGCAGTAACTGGATCTTCATCTCCTTTGTAGGAGGATTTGACCTTAACCTCTCAAAAAACTGATTAATAAAAGCCATTAGCTTGGTCAGTACCCCAAACAAATATTCACAAAAGAGGAAATGAATAGTATTAATGGACTGGAGATGTGAATAGTAGAGACGAGCTATTAAGGAACCTATGAATGTACCTCTTTATTTGTATAAGATTCAAGGGAATTTCCATATCTCTCAGTAAACATAGTTCGCAGGTCTCGGAGCTCAGGCAAATCAGAGAATCTTGCGGCTGCGTACATCAAAGATGGTACAGCCTCCTTGCACTCCTCAGGGCAATCCCTATATAGAGGATAAAATAGAAGGGAAGGGAAAGATATGAATCTCAGGATCAGAACAGTTAAATTTAATAAGAAATTTTAGCCCTTTTTTCAGGCCCAATTTAAGTATAAACTGATATGTAGATTAAAAGCAACATTTAGAAGATTACACCCCAAAAATTAGCTCCAAGTGAACAAAACATCTTAATGATTTATCTTTGTCATACGAGTATTACCCCAACTGAATATGCATTTAAATTGGTCCAACGAAGGATCTAATGGTAAACTACATAAGTATTCTCTCTCTTCTCTTCTACACATCCAAACAAGAGAAAAGAACCTTTCTTCTCCATCCCTATCCTTTCCCTTCTCTTTTAACTCCTAATCATAATGTAAATTGAAAGAGGGAGAAAACAAGAAGTGGCATACAAGCATTTGCTTCCATCTCCAGTTAAAACATAACAAGGTAAAAAGATTGAATGCATTTGAGCAAAAGTTAAAATAAAAATTTAAAAAGAAAAAGAGCCTGAATGCATGCTAACATGGTATCAGCATACTTAAAGGGTAATTTCAAAACAATACTTCTCATATGTCTAGATAAGCAGCTATATTACTTTGTGTGGCCTCTAATCTACCTATCTAGTTCCTTGCAATAGGGTTAAATATATTTCATAAAACATTTTCAGTAAGATCAACGGAAATCCCCCGGAAAAATGCATTTTTGTTTTTTAGTCGAAATCCCATATCAGTGAGACAGAGAACTAGAGAGCAAAAGAGAGATGGAATGACTACTTGGGTCAAGAATGCCATTTGATAGAGCGTACAAAATCACTATTGGTTAGGCAGTCGCATGTACCTCTGTTTTTGCATGGCAGAGAGATGACTGGAGATACACCCACAGAACGTTTCAATGAATTCGTAACAGGCTGACATGTTTTGCTCGACTAGAAGCCCTTCTGCCTGTTCACCATTTACAAGGAGTTAAAAAGCTTAAGCTAAAAATCATATGGACGAGTCTGTGTGTGGTAATTTCCGTATGAATATATGCAAAATAAGGATGTAACTCATGTAAGCTGTGTCTTACTGCTCTACTTTAATGTTCAAGAAAGTATAATCTCTTTCAATTATCCTTAAACAGACATATAATCATTCATCAGTCACATTTACTACAAAATGAAGAAACTAAACTGCATTTGAGGTGAGTTGAGGGTACAACACCCATCCCATCCACATGCCCATTAGTCCAGCAGTCCTACGTAATGAAGAGGCAAAAAATTCATATCTAGCAAAAGGAAAGAAAAATTTATAGGACCAAATTACTAAGTTTAGCGAGAATGCTCTTGCAGAGAGTTGCATTAATGCAAAAATCAAGGATTGCATTTTTTATTTTTATGGACCCATATCCCCATGCATCTTATTACAAGCTCCATCCTCTCTTTGCAAGTTCCGATCTATCCCGACTCTGCTCATATTCTTTCAATGCGAGACTTTTGATGCTTTTATGTTTATGCTTGTATTTATGATGGGAAACCCTTTCAAGGCAGGGCTATTTCGTATATCCACCAATGTCAGGCAAACTCCGGACTCGTGTAAAGTGTCCCTCCACACAAATTGGGTAAGACTCCGGCTTCGCTGACGAGCGTGGCTTCAAATAATTGTTTGCACCCAAGGAGATTAAACCACCTAATAAAGATGCCACCAAGACTAAAGCCCTTACCACATGAGCCAACCCCTTGAGGTTATGCTTGTATTGTTATTGTCTTTCTCTACATGTATAGACCTCAATCTAGGGGACAAAATTTTTTTTTATAAGTAAGAAGCATATATATATTAATAAAAAGCGGAAGGCGCCCCTACGTACACAAGGAGTATACACAAGGACCACCAAAAAGGAAAAAACCAACAAAAGAAGACCCCAAAACACCCACAAATGAGACCCAACCACTACGAAGTAACTCTAAACCCGCAAGCTCGCCCTATTTTTGCCCCGGTTAGACCCAATGCCTCCGACATCAAAATTGTAGCAAGTATTGTCAAATCCTCGTACACAGTATATACATGCATTTCTCTGTGGTATGCAAAGGAAGCGCTACACCTAGTAAGGGTTTGTTCCAATGCCACCTTCCGAGTGAAAATGACAAAGAAGAAAAATCCAAGCAAAATAAAAAACACTATTTTACGATGCCTGCAACTGGTCCCACTAAAATGGCTCAGAGCTCTCCAAAAACCCCAAGAAGCCAAAATCTTTCTCCTTTAAAAAACCTCTCTCTGGAGCAATTCATATCTCCTTCCTCATTTTATCCACATGGGGAAAAACGCTAAAAGATGGTATTGGAAAATGCATTTTTCTTCATCTTTTGTTGAAATCTTTCACTATGCCACAGTTCTGTCACATGCCGACCATATGATGATATAAAGAATGATCATTCTGAAGCCGCATTTCATGGGAGTTGGGAGGGAACATGTGATGCCATCGTGGCAAGGACAAAAATTGGGTCCCACAAAAAAATTATTTTTTTCCCTTTTTCTTTTACTAATAAAAGAAACAAAACCCAAGAAATAAATTTATGCAAAAAGTCAATGGAATACATTTTCATAGGTAGACCTCGGAATTGGACAGAGGAAATCATGAGGGGCTTTCAAGAATCGGCGGAGGGTATTAAACAAATAGAGAAATATTGAACGCTCAAAAGAAATATTGAACGCTCAAAAGAAAATTTATGTATCACCTATTGATTTCCATAATCACACAGCGGAAATGCTAAAACAGGTACAAAAGCGAAATCCCTGAACCCGAATTAAACTAAAATACGAAAAGACTTTTTCAACGAATTGAGGCCACAAGATCGTCCAAAACGATCAAAAACTAATCCTGAATCTCAGCAGCTTATTTACCACATCAATCCAAAAAACTAGGACAAAACCGGAATATCATACAGCTGAAAGCCAAATGAACCTGAAACTTACCCTGCCATAGGCATTGGTGTCAAGGCCATTCCTAAGAAGATCAGCAATATCATTCTTCAAATACTTCAGCACCGCACTTTTCTTCTTCCTTATAACCTCGAGCCGCTTCTTCAACAGATTGATATTTGATTTGCTATAAGAATAAAGCCCAAAAACATAAAATTAACAGAAATTAAAACAAACCCAACAATCCAAACAAATCAGAGAAACAAAATACTCAAAATTTACAAAGACAAAAGGGAAAAAATAAAAATAAAAATGTGGAACCATTTGGAGTAGAATTTCGACTTCAACAATCCGTCAAACATGTTGATGACCAAGAGTTTTGGAGAAAACCCAATGTGAGGTAGAGAGGGAAAATGTGAAAGATGGGATTGATAGAGAAAGAGAAAGATTGTATAATGGTTATACAAAAGTGATGCAAAGGTAAAGAACAAACTGTGAAAATGGGATTCAGGTCTTGCCAAGAATCAGCGTTAGAGAAAACCAGAAGAAAAGCAATGGGGGTGCTTGAGGGAGAGAGATGCAAAGACCCACATGATTAGAAAGATAGAGAGACAGAAACGCATTGCTCATATATATGAGAGAGAGAGAGGGAGAGAGAGACAGAGAGAGAGGGAGAGATGAATGGTCAAGCAGAATATATATATATATATATTGGAAAACAAGAAGCTCAAGAGGAAAAGAATGAATGAAAGCTGGAGCCTGGGTGGGAGAGAGAGAGAGAGAGAGAGAGTTTTGCCACGTCGGATTCTGGACGGGTTCTCTCCCGCTGGAAAGTATTTGCGCGCGAGTTTTCTATCCCAGGGTGGTTGATAGTAATTAGCAAGGAGGTGAAATTACGTTCATATCCGGCACTTGAACACTTTCATGAGGTGGACTTGAAATTCATGGAAGGGTAGTTTAGGTAAATAAAATTGGAAAAAAGTGCAAACTTACGGGCTAAGACTTAAACAAAAACAACTAAACAAGGCAAAAATAGAGGTCATGAATTCAGGTAGATTACCAGATTTTGGGGGGTTGAGGCTTTTTTTTTCTTTTTTTTCTTTTTTGAGTAAGTAAGCGAGGTTGAGGCTTAATCAATCCCATTTTAAGTAATTAAAACAATTAAACGATTTTTGTTAAACTTTTAAAAAAAGATTAAAAAAAAAAAGAAGGAGCCCACCATTTTTAACAAATTGTGTCCATCATTTACGAATAACAGGCTGTTCCTCCTAACTAGTTATTCGTTTCTTGAAAATGAAGCAGGAAGTGGGTTACTTGTTAGACATAGAACGAAAAATAAGAAGTGAATAGTTATGCGATGTTATTTAATTTGATAATAAAAATAAAAATTAATTTTTAAATCAACATTAAAAATTTTAATTATATGATACATTATTTTAATTATATATAAAATCGTATAATAATTGCTAAATAACATTATTAATCAAAAAAATACGAACTTGTGAATTGTAGGATATGATTTGATTGCAATAAGTTGAATCTTGGATATATAAGAATATTAGTTTCCGATTCATCGTACTAGCAGCCAACTGTTTGATACAAATTAAATTGCCTGAAAATCGATTTTATAATGTTTTTAAAGATGTTGGACAGTTGTCTTGTCTCAACATGACAACAACATTCCCCCATCCACATAGGGCGCCCTCTAGCGGTTAGTCTGGGCAGTTTAGAACCTGTATAACCTTCGAATAATCTTTATTAATGGAATATATTATATATATATATATATATATATTATATATATATGTTTTGCTTAAAAAGAAATAGTATCACATTTTTTAATATTTTCCGTCCATTTGGCTTCACAACCACAATTAGAAAATTAAAAGGAAAAAACAAAAGGAGATGAAGAAAAATAAAAACCCATAAAATTTTTTCCTTAAAATTATTTTTTTTGAGAAATAAGAATATAATATGTGTAGTTACCCGTTAAAAGCTGGCCGTACTTTACGGGCCTGCACGGAAATTTTTCCATTATGACAACAACGTCCTCCTAAATGTGTAAAAAACAATTGGGAGTTTACGTTTCTTTCTCACGACCAGCTGTCAGATGAAAAAAAAAAATTATTTCATTGGGATCCAGATTTCTTGCTATCTAAATTTTATACAAATTTCAACACCTTAAAGAAGAGGCCTAAGGACCTACTTGCTCTATATAGGTGAACTTTAGAAGTGAAATAATTCTTATTTCAACGCTATGGTTCTTTTCCCAACATACGGTAAATTTACAATAATTAAACGGAAAGAGTGCCATAAAATTGGACATCTAATATTTCTTATTTTAAAATAGGTGAATCCTATATTTTAAGTTGTTCGAAATAGATAAGTCTCGCAATTCTTATTTTAGACTCGTTGACACATATGAGTCTTACAGGCCAAAATGTTTTTCTTTGAGTCTTTTTTACTGTTTAAATTTTCATGAAATTCAGACAATCAAAGGTGTTGGCTTCCTAATTTGTATTGAGGCATCCTAAGTACGAATGTCAATTAAACTGTCCACTTAGTTTTGCCAAATAAAATGGAGAGTTGAGAAACGGCAAAAAAATAAATGTTTTTCTTATTATTGTTATAATAAGAAGAAGAATGAGGATAAGCTTTTATTATAATTACAATAATTGTTTTTATTATTATTATTATTTTTTTTTTTCTAAGAAGGGTATGCTTTTGTACTGATGTACTTCTCAGTACTAGTGGTATTGGAGACGATTTTCTTAATCTTTATAGACATGAGAAAGCTTATGGTTTTTTAAAGATAATGAAGGGCCAAACGGTCAAAATGTAATCTGATTGTTTTTTTAATAAAAGCTCATGTATTAATAACAAACGGTTAAAACGTTTGAAGACTGTAATCATAAAACTTGTTAATGACCAACGGTCATAAGGGTAAAAAATTGTTAAAGCTGTTTTTTTTTCTTTCTAATAAAAACTCAGGCCAAACGGTAAAAGAGAAATAATGTTTGTAACACTAAAATACAATAAAAAAATAATAAATAAATAAATCACCTCTAGCTAGTAGCAGATGAATTTAGACATGAAGGGCATGTTTAATTATCTGTTTCATTCACATTAAACATTTTTATGAGAATTAGAAAAAAAAAAAAAAAAAAAAAAAAAAACATTTTTATGAGAAATATGTAAGAACAAATTAATCACAAGAACTCATTAGCTTCAATATTTGCAC
This sequence comes from Betula pendula, assembly GCA_900184695.1. Taxonomy (NCBI): domain Eukaryota; kingdom Viridiplantae; phylum Streptophyta; class Magnoliopsida; order Fagales; family Betulaceae; genus Betula; species Betula pendula. Next base: position 202,358 of record FXXK01000018.1, read on the forward strand.
CCAAAAAAAAAAAAGGTCATAATCAGATTTAATAGCGAAAAGATTGTTCTCTCAACGATTTCTGAGATGTCACCGCTTCACCTGCCTACTACGACATTGTTTTAATGTTAATCATAATTTAAGAAAATATTAAATTATTGCATTTTTTTTTTATGATGATGTAATTCATATAATTCATTTGTCAACTTAAATGAGGCCGGATCAGATTTAATAGCAAAAGATGGTTAGTTCAACAATTTTCTGAGATGTAACCGCTTCAACTGCCCACAACGACGTTGTTTTAATGTTAATCATTTTTTAGTTGTCCTCAGTTGACAAATGAATTCATGAATAATATCATCATAAAAAAAAATGCAATAATTTAATCTTTTCTTAATAGAAATTTATAATAGAATCAATGATTTGTTGCAGATGTATCTAAGGTTTAAGAATTAAAATGTAAAAACAAAAATGATACCGACCTTTAGTATGATGAGGGCATCTAGTGATTGCTCCATCGGCAGGCCGCCTGGTTGTTTGATTTTTGTCAAACAAAGGTAAAAATATTTCTGTAGTTTTCTTTTCGATAATTAAGAGCTTGTTTGAGATTGTGTTAAGGAACTTAAAAAGTATTTTTATGGCATAAAAAATTGTGTCAAACAAAAAATTGGTCCGTTTGATAAAAAAATTCACTTTTTGGAAAAGCTTAAAAATGAAAATTTTTTCTAAAAAACTCTTTTTTAAAAACTCTATTTCCCAATGAGTAAATATATGTGTCAATCTCATGCCTACCTTTTGTCAACTAAAAGTGATATAGCTCTACCTTGTGTCAACAAAAAATGATATGACTTTTAAAATTACTATTAAATTTATGATCGATCATTATTGATTTTTGACCTAACGGTAATTTTAAAAGTCACGTCAATTTTAGTTGACACAAGGTAGACATGAAAGTTGACATGTATCATTGTTCTTTCCCAATGCAATTCCAAATGCGTACTTTTCACTAATACATTGTTGGATACTTTAAGAGAAGGCAAGTCGAACAGCCTTGTGACCCCGAATCAATGGGAATAGGATCTCCATTTTATTTGTAATGAAAATGAGCTATTTTTATAGTTAATATTTTAAGTTGTTATGCTATTTAAAATATTTAAATGATATGGTATCACACCACTAAATATAACAAAATAAAATCTTGACCATAAAATAATTTATCTCAATTTCACTATAAATGGAGAGAATCTTCGTCTGTTTAAGGGAAGCATGCTAGTAGAACACAATAGTGAGTATTAAGGCTGTATATAAATAGAGCCACTCATGAGCAAGCTTAGGATTGGTTCAGTAAATTAAAAAGTTTTGAACTTTGAAAATACATTACAAAATATATGACAATTTAAAAGCAAGTAATTTTTTTTTTCTTCTTCTTCTTCTTACTTGGTTGGCAAGTATTTTTTTTTTTTTTTGGGTTATAGCCTTATAGTTCAATGGAATATAAAGAACCAAGCCAGCTGTTCATGAAGAAGAGAAAAAGTTTAAGGTTGAACTAGGGTTTAATAAGGTAGTTTAGGAGGTTGCCATAAAATATTTATTCTTTCTTTCTTAGTTGGTTGGTCGCCAAGGGTAATGCCTCTCTTTGGGGGTTCAAAGTCTTTTTAATCATATAGATTATAAAGAAAAAGCCAGCTGTTCTTCAATGGAGAAAAAAAATAGTAGTTTTTTCGGCTTGATTCTAGGCTTTAAGCTTTGTGAGGTTGGCATACAATAATAATTCCATGTCACGAGAATCGTGGAAAGGGTGATTATTTGTGGCTCACTTTAACCAAACCAGGACTCCAAAAAGTCAAGTCTCCTTGGTCCTTTGTATTTTACAATACAGGGACCTATTTAATTTCTTCAATTCAAGTCCGTACCCTTCCTTTCATTTTCAATGAACAGTCTTAATTAAGTCAAGTAAACCCTAAACAGTTGAATTAAACCATATAAGAATTTTTTTAAAAAAAAAATCAAAGAAAACATAAGGGGTGGTGACCATCCCTTTGTGTTTGGCCCACCCTTCATCATTTGAGAGGGTGGTCGATCATTTCTTTATCCTCTTGAGAGTAGTTGTTAGGGTGAAGGAGTGGTCCAACATCCCATCATCCTTTGAGGAATTAGTTTGCTACCCTTCGAGGGGTGGTCGGATTATGCTTTAAGGTTTTTTTTTTTCTTCTTCTCCTTGCCTTTTTAATGTTTTCATAGCTCAATTTCCATGGTTAATTGATTTTCAATGAAGATCCCGAATTAAAAGAATTATAGTCCCTACAATTTTAAAGAATTACAATGGATCTCAATGTTGTCTATAGAAGCACTAAATTCATTATTAATATGGGGTAATGCTGCACATCTTGCTCTTGTTCCTTTCATGTTCCTCCAAAAATGATGTGACTTTTAAAATCATTATTGAGTTTGTAATTGATCACTATTAAATTTTGATCAAATGATGATTTTAAAAGCTACCTTATTCTTAGAGGGATACAATAGAGACTTCTAAAATTACTCATTAATATGACATTCTATACAGTAAACTTTATGTACAATTTATACAAGATTTTGCAATGAAACTCAAGAAATAATTTCTCAAGTTTGAGCAAATTATACGTCTTTCATAAATAACCGCAATGAAATGAAAATATAATTTTACACATAGCAAATATTAATGTTAAACATATGATATGGTAGGATTTTTTTTTTTTTTTTTTTTTAATGTTAGAATATATTATGGTAGGATATTTACATTTTAGAAAATTGATCGTAATTGATGATAATTTGATTACAATACTTAATTTTATTTTCACTTCTGTCAGTTGTAATAATTTTTATTTAAATGTGATGGAATAAAAAAAAATATATAAAAAATTATCTTCAAATCCAATGCTTGTAAAACGTTTAAGGTTCTTCAGAAGTTAAGAATCTATCTCATTAACAGGCAACGTGACACAATTTTATTTATTATGAAAGATGGAATTATTTGGGTGTACAGTAAGAAGATAAGTATGAGAGAAATTTTGTTGACTGCTGAGAGAGAGAGAGAGAAGTTGTGTTGGTGGTCATATTCTCTGGAGGCTGCAGCAAATGTGCTATTAATAAGGATGAAGAAGACACATTGGAACGTGGAAAGTGAAGGCCTTTTTAATTCAGAAGATCTAATTAATTGTTTTGTCATGTGAAGTGTTCGTTGGTATGGACCACCAAATCACGTGCTCTATATTAATTCTGCACCCTGCTTACACCTAATCCATTTATATATGGAGACTTGGGTCTTGGGATAACCCACTTGTATCATCAAAACCTTATCTTATCAACCAGATGATTTCCAAATTGGCTATGCATGTTTAAGGGGATAAGCATTCACGATTTTCTATTTTAAAGAACTTCTTTTGAAAAATATTTCGATTGTCTTATTTTTTATTGGGTAAATTTCATATAATTTCTCAAATTTTCATTCAATTGATAATATATTTTTCAAACTTTTAATTGGGATAATGTCTCTTCAAATTATCAAAATTCTTAATGACAAAATTACACCTTAATAAAATAAAATAAAAAATTCTAAAAAAAGAAGTAAAACTAAAATAAAGTAAAAAACCCTTAAAGTCTGTTTGCTAACTCTTCTCTCTTTTCTTTTCTTTTTTTACCAAGAAAATCAAAACATTAGCAAACAACCTTTCTTAAAAAAAAAAAACTTAAAACTCATTTAACCTTTATGTCACATAAAAATAAAAATAAAATAAAAACACCTCTTTAAAAGGATTATCAAACACCACCAAATTTTTGCTCAAACTAATCGTACAACCTACCACTGGATATAATGGGTATAGTGTTTTAGGAACCGGAAAATCTTGTGTTTTGGAGGGAGTAAAAGTAGGGCTGACAAAACGGGTTGGCATGTTGGGTTCGGGTCAACCTGCTTAACCCGCCAACATGCTAAGGGTAAACCCATACACGACCCGTTTAATAAACGGGTCACCCGAACACGACCCGTTAAAAATTAACAGGTAACCTGACACGACCCGTTAACCCGTTTAATTTTCGGATCGGGTTGTTCGGGTCGGTTTTACCCAACCCAAATTAAGCAAATCAGTATCAGACACTACCAGTGGCCGAGTGCCCACATCTGGAACGACAGAGAGACAAGAGAGAGCTATGGTCCAACTGTGTAATTCGTAAGCAAAACTTGTATCAATATTCCAGTGAAAGCACAAACGTTCATGTCTCCTCAGTACATAAACGTTCGTGTCTAAGCCACATACGTTCATGTGCCAACCAGAATGTACAAAATTAGGGTTTTCATGATAGATTATGCATAGTTAGGGTTTTATGCGTTAGAGTAATACCCTCAGTATAATTTTGGGTATATTTTGCAGTGATCGCAAGATGTCCTGAATTTCGAATGAGCGTTTGAGGTAAGTAAATAATTGAGTATGAACTGCACTTGTTATAAAAGTGCGAAATATCAGCAGATTGAACACATTCTTTTTTATGATTTTATGGTATATTCACAACTGCTTCAAGATTAAGGCTTATATAATTCTATTTTTTAAACAATAAATGTATTGTGGTACACCAGTACGCATGGTAGGACGGCCATAGGCTTATCATTATTACAAGTTAACCCTATGGTCATAGTTGTTTATTGTTGTGTGTGTGTATTATGGATCCAATAGTTATAGTTTGGTTACCAGCACATTATTCTTTGAGTGTGGTTATTGTTACGACTTTGCTAATCAATGTGGCTCACATGAAGTCGGACTATTAGTATAAGATAATGTGTTTGTGTAAGGTTTGGGGCACCGAGACTGTACCAAAAGTTCTTACGAGAACACACAAACCTTGTTGAGAGAGGGTTAATGTCTTAAGTAGAATATATTGTTAACATATATATATATATTAACAACATATTTTGTGCGTTAAAATATAAGTATTTAATCGCTGTATTTATGTCAAATCTCTTCAAAACGAAACTATAGTTTTTCAACGACATAATAACAGAGATAGAATACCTCATTTATTTAAAAGAATCCATACTATTTTAAAACTGTAAATAAGTTCATTACATAAACAGTTAATACTGTTTTTATTTAATAAGTCAGTCGACTTACTCAGTTATTATTTTGCCTATAAAATACCCCGATATTTTACCACTTATCAGAAACACATGACTTTGCAAGGCAATTCGCTGGGATGAAGATGCCAAGTGAATAGTCTGTATTCATAGGTTTCAATAAGATGTTTATAGTAATGTCTGTTTGGAAGCTCTGTGTCTATTATTTGATGATAGATTAATTTATTAATTAGTAAATTCAGATAAATTATTCTGTTGTTTACTCTGATAAATAGTTACAAGTAGTGGATTCAGTCAATTACCTGTTGGCCGATGTGGATACTCTATAAGAAATTACTTCGAGTTAGTTAAATTAATTTACTTAATATCGAGGATTTTAATGATTCTCAAGCCAATATTTTACAGATTCTCTTTCAAATAGAATAAAAATATCCTTGAGTTTTAATTTAAGTAGTTTAAGGCTAGGAGACGAACAATGGAATTAATTACAAATTAATTAGTTTCTTGGGGCGTTACACTGTGGCGGACCTTCTGTTGGCCATTTATATACTTACAGGCTTCATGATCAGTGATAAAGATGAACTCCTTCTGCACCAGGTAATGACGCCAATGTTTCAAATTCTAGACAATGGCGTAGAACTCCAAGTTATAGGTGGAATAGTTCTTCTTGGACATCGACAACTTCTCACTAAAAAATGTGATCAGACACCCCTCTTGGCTTAGGACACCGCCAATGCCAACGCCAAATGCGTTATAGTTGGCTTCAAAAATCTTCTCGAAGTTTGGAAGAGCGAGAATATGTGCTTCTGTCATTTTCTGCTTCACCAATTGAAAGCTTGCATCGGCTTCTTCAATCCATTGGAAAGTCCAGCCCCCAGTTGGACCCCGTCAAGACCTTGTTGTGACCCCAGCGGGACCCCGTCATGACCTCACTGAAACCAAGGAGAGTAACATTGGTAGTAAGAAATGAGCACTTCTTCTTATTGAAATATAAACATTCTTTTCGTAGTGTTTCAAAAACCTCCTTGAGATGCTCTAGGTGTGTCTCTTGCGAGGGGTTATAGATGAAGATATCATCAAAGCACATAACAACGAACTTTCCCATGTAAGGCTGCAACACCTGATGCATGAACTACATGAATGTGCTGGACACGTTGGATAGTCCAAAAGGCATGACCATCCACTTGTACAACCTATGATGCGTCTTGAACGCTATTTTCCATTCATTTCCAGGCCTCATTATGATTTGGTGATACCCGCTCTTAAGGTCAATTTTGGAAAAGACCTTAGAACCTGCTAACTAATCCAACATGTCGTCTAAGTGAGGAATCAAGAATCTATACTTCACCATGATTCGATTGATGGCTCTACTATTGACACATGCGTCACAATCCATCCTTCTTCGAAACTAAGAGAGCGGGAACTGCATATAGACTCATGCTTTCTTGAATGTAACATCTTTTCAACAACTCTGTCACTTGGCACTGTAACTCTTCAAATTCCTTTGGACTGAGGCGATAAGTTGGTTGATTTGGCAAGCTTGACCTCGACACAAAGTCAATGTGATGTTGTATATCTCTCATGGGTGGCAAACCAAGGGATAGTTCCTCTGGCATCAAATTAGCAAACTCAGTCAACAACTCTCGTAACTCCACCAACACTTCATTATCTACTCTGGAACCTTCTTCATGTGGCATCAAAGCGTACACAATGCCCTCTTCTTCTACTTCCTCCAGGAATCGAGACATTGACAAGAGATTAATGCCCTTTTCGGTCACTGGTATAGGAGTTGCTCCTTCTCGCCGAGGTGCTAACACCACCTCCTTTCCCTTGATGCTCAAGGTATAGGTATTTCGCCGCATATCATGGACAACACTCCAATCATACTGCTGAGGCTTGTCTAATAATAAATTACATATATCCATAGACAGTGGTAGAGCCAAAATTTTAGTTTAGAGGGTGCAAAAAAAAAAAATAGAGTTAAACAAAAATTAATTAAAAATATTAAAGAACTTAAATAACAAAATAAATAAACAATTCAAAAATTTTATTATAGTTTAAAACATATAAATTTAACTTAAAATTTCTTTTATTTTCACTATCGTACAAATTTATTTAGTTTTTTTCAATGAGTTTTCATATTCTAAAATAGCTGGATGAAATTTAATTATTAGAATGTTGTTTGCCTTTGCTTTTTAAACAAAAAAAAAAAAAAAATGCAAAAGCTTTAAAAATAGAGATATGAGTACAAAATTATATTCGTAGTTACTAAAAAAAAGGCTAGATTTTTTATAGGCACTTCCACCTCACACTCCCCAACCTATAAAAGAAATAGCTAAAAAAAAGACATAGGGGATATTAAGTTGTCAATCATGTAAAACCAGGGCTAGATATTTTTGCTGTAAATCACCAACAAAAATATTTTTGGATCAACAAGAAGCTCTCTTGAATCAGTCATCACATCACCTTCTCAGATGACATTTTTTTTTGTTTGCTTCACACTATCTCTATCGTTATCCATAAAGGTTTAAGCTAAAAGAACCTTTGGGTATATGATGATACGAATAAAATAAAAAAATGAATTCATTTTTTGATCATGGAAGAACATAATTAATAAATCAAATAGAATAAACATATGTTTATGTAGTGACAAATGGTAAATATTAAAAAGATACCCAAGATTCTTGGCAACAAGAATTATTTCTCAATCCCCACCATCACAATGCCTTGAAAACTATCATTACGACCAAAAACTAATTTTCTTCTTTTTCTTTCTTTCATTTTTTTTTAAAAAAAAAGGAGTTTTCATCTCCCCTACATGTGCTCAATTTTTAATGGCATTAATTTTTTTTTAAGAGGCCTATGCATTTTAAGATTAGTTTTTAAGTATTCAAGATATGTAAGGACGTATTTGTAATTGCATTGTCCCTTTTACGTTTTTTTTTTTTTTAGTAAGCTTTCCCTTGTTTGATTTTGACAGTTATGCACTTAAAAAACAAAGAAGCAATGCTTTATGTCCAACTAAGGTGTCCAACATTACAGTTTTTCCTGTTAAAATTTTATGGTTGCGAGGTGAGGGTGGTCGAGTACCCCCCTCTAGACCCCCCTCCTTCTGTCACTGTCCATAGACTCTATATCGCACCATGCATTATCGAAATATTTTACCAATTGGAAAAGAAACCAAACACCTCTTATCTACTGTTACCTCACTTCCCTTTTCCAACCAAGATAATTTGTATGGCTTTGAATGGTGATAAGTCTTTGGTTGAAGCTTCTTAATTGCCTCATTTGATACAACATTCTCATACCTGCCACTGTCAATAACCATCTTGCAAACCAGCTCCGCGATCTTGCAGGTGGTATGAAAAATATTTGTTCTTAACCAATCTTCTCCAGAGTCATCTTTTGGAGCGAGCAAGCTTTGTCTAACAAAAAGAGTCTCGTTCCCATCTCCATACAAAATATCATCGTCATTGTTGTCATTAAAAACAGGATTTTCGATATCGACTTCTTCTATTGTCTCATCTTCAATTAAGAGATTATTGTCCGTTCTGCTAGCAAGTTTCTGACAATCTATCGATCGATGATCAAGCTCCCCACATTTGAAACAAAGGATGTTGGAGTTGGAACTTTGGCCTCGCGTAGGTTGAGGCACATGAGGATGGACTCCTCGTGTATTCTGATATCCTCTTGGTGTAGATCTAATATTGCTCCTGACTTGCTGTTTTTCTACAGTCAAGGCATACTGGTAGGCTTCAGAAACTGTCAAGAAGGAGTAGAGACTAAGGACGTCTTGTAGGGATTACTGCAAACCACCCAGGTATCGCACCACAACTGCTCTTTAGTCTCGGACAAGTTGTTTCGAGCAGCCAATTGATAGAATTCTTCGGTGTAATCATCAACAGATCTCGCACCTTGTTTTAGCGTATGAATCCGTTGAAACAACGTCTGAGTGTATCCGAAAGGGTAAAAATTGTCCCTTCATCTTCTCTCAATCTCAAATCTTCGGCTTGCCTTGTCTATTTCGCGATCGCTTTAACTATTCCCACCAAGCAGATGTGCGATCGTTTAGCTTGATGGTGATAAGCTTCATCTTCATGCAATCTAAAACCTCTTTATAATCAAAGATCCTCTCTATTTCTTGCAACCAATCAATAAAGCCTTCGGCTTGTAGAGGGCCAGAAAATTCTGAAAGCTCAACTTTAAAGCCTAAGTTTGCATATCATTCATCCCGATCACACTGTTTCCAACCCAGAACAAGGATATGATACGGGTTCTCAAAGCTGAAATCTGAATCGTGATCATCCATCTCACAATCCCTTTCCACGTTTTGCCCCGCTAGATACTGGGTTAACTTCGCAACTTGCCTCTATAAGTCTTCAATTGTCACGTCTTATACATTGTGATCATGGTAAGGGACTTGCTCAATCGGAACCTGTCCATACCGGCCACCAGCCATGAAAACTAATGAAAACAATTCACCTCAAGAAAACGCTAAGCTCTGATACCAACTAACGCCGGACAGAACTATAACTGTTCTAACAGTGTGTGATAGCAGTAGAAACTAAGAATTGAAGATTGAAAATGAAACTTAGGAAGAGATCAAATAACAAATAGGGAAGAAAAATACCTTAGTTGCCCTAAATAAGCAAATAGAGAATAACATTAAAAGACCAAAATTATATTGATTCTTCAAAACTGAATTGAAAAATAACATAGACTAGATACATTTATATAGGCTAAGGTATGCTCCTAATTTAATAAGGAAAAGGAAAAACCAAAGCCTAATTGGAAAAGTAAAACATAATCCTAATGGAAAAAGAAAACCCAATCCTAATGAAATAGGAAAACCTAATCCTTATTAAAAATGAAACCTAAAACATACATATATAAATAAAATAGACCAACTTAAGAGCTGGTCTTCTCCTGCATCACTAATTCTTTCATCTTTCATCTTCCCTGAAGAGCTGCAATCGAGCTGCCAATTCATGATAGTCTGGTAGCTTAGGATGTCCAGCGATTCTCAGCATCTCTGGTTGTAAGGAAGGGGCTCGAATGTGCATTTTTGTTGCCTCGGGTAAAGTTGGTTCTGGTAGGAGAGCTGCTGTTCTGTCTGGTAGAACATCCAAATAAGATTTTATTCTATTTCTCCTATATTCACCATACTAATGGTCTCTTTGTTGAGAAGGAGGAGGTTTCAGATATGCTTTTGTTTTGCTTGATTCAAAGGGTGACTGCTACTTACTGTATTGCATCAAATGGCCATCTAGCTTCCTTTCCTCCTCATCCCTTGGATCACAATCAACTGCATGTTTGGTTCGCAAGCCTGCTTTAGCATCTTCTTGTGGTTTCAAGTTTCTCCTCCCAACTGACCTTGGTTTTGGCTTATCAACATTACCTTTTAATTTTGTGGGGGTTGGTTCCTCTGAACTGCTTTTGTTTTTGTCAGCCTTCTTTTTCAGGTAAGGTGGAGGGATAAATTTATGGTGCAACGGTCTCTCCTTTTCTACTTCATCCTTACTTGAAGTTTTTAGGCCATCTTGGGATGAATCTGTAGTCCTCTCTTCTTCACTACTGCTAGGCTTCCTGTATCTATTGGCAATGACATCCTTTCTTTTTGTAATAAAACCCTTCCCATTGCTCAGTTTGTTCCCAGCATTCTGGTTGTCTCTTTCTGGGACTGCATCATCCATATTGCTTAGAGAACCACATTTAGGATGGTCCTGGAAGAAGTCATACATGTTGCAAAAAGTAATCAGAAGTAGAAAGGGAGCTGAACATGCAAATACAATTATGACAAGTATGACTAAATAGGCAGGAAGCAGGGAAGCTTTGGCATCTTAGTGGATCCACTGGCGATTAAAGTTAAGGGCCTTGAAATTCTAAGCAACAAGGTTATATTGTTATATATAAAAATTGTGAGGTAAAAGCAGGCCTTTTGTAGAGATTGGAGGGGCGTGCTTACTTCATAGATAGTATGATATGGCTTCCATTGTCTCAAAGACCTCCCCCATCCTTACTTTTAAAGGTAAAAGATATCTTTTTATACCCCCAATCTCCGAATTGTTTTTCATTTCCCTTCTGATATCTTTGTCTAACAATTTCGGAGGCAACTATAGTAATAGAGAGTGAAGCTTACTTGTTTGGGTGCAGTAGTATACAATTCTTCTTCTAAACCCTTGCTATCCCATCCTATATTGGATTCTTGTGCTATGTCTTGCAGTAACTGGATCTTGATCTTCTTTGTAGGAGGATTTGACCTCAACCTCTCAACAAACTGATTAATCAAAGCCATTAGCTTGGTCGGTACCCGAAACAAAGATATTCACAAAGGAAGCAATGAATAATATTAATGGACTGGAGCTGTGAATAGTAGAGATGAGAAACCAAGGAACCTATGAATTTACCTCTTTATTTGTATAAGATTCAAGGGAATTTCCGTATCTCTTAGTAAACATAGTTCGCAGGTCTCGGAGCTCAGGCAAATCAGAGAATCTTGCGGCTGCGTATATTAAAGATGGTACAGCTTCCTTGCACTCATCAGGGCAATCCCTACATAAAGGATAAAACAGAAGATGCAGGGAAAGATATGAATCTGAGGATCAGAACAGTTAAATTTAATAAGAAAGTCTAACCTTTTTTACAGGCCTAATTTAAGTATAAACTGATATGTAGATTAAAGCCCAAAAATTAGCTCCTAGTGAACAAAACATCTTAATGATTTATCTTTGTAAAACGAGTATACCTCCAACTGAATATGCATTTAAATTGGTCCGACGAAAGATCTAATGGTAAACTACATAAGTACTTTCTCTCTTCTCTTCTACACATCCAAACAAGAGAAAAGAACCTTTCTTCTCCATCCCTATCCTTTCCCTTCTCTTTTAACTCCTAATCATAGTGTAAATTGAAAGAGAGAGAAAACAAGAAGCAGCATACAAGCATTTGCTTCCATCTCCAGTTAAAACATAATAAGGTAAAAAGATTGAATGCATTTGAGCAAAAGTTAAAATAAAAATTTAAACAGAAAAAGAGCCTGAATGCTTGCTAACATGGTATCATCATACGTGGATGGTAATTTCAAAGCAATACTTCTCATAAGTCTAGATACGCAGCTATATTACTTCGTGTGGCCTCTAATCTACTTATCTAGTTCCTTGCAATAGGGTTAAATATATTTCATAAAAAAAATCAGTAAGATAAACTGAAATTCCCCGGAAAAATGCATTTTTATTTTAAGTCGAAATCCCATATCAGTGAGACAGAGAACTAGAGAGCAAAAGAGAGATGGCATGGCATGACTACTTGGGTCAAGAATGCTATTTGATAGAGCGTACAAAATCACTATTGGTTAGGCAGTCACATGTACCTCTGTTTATGCATGGCAGAGAGATGACTGGAGATACACCCACAGAACTTTTCAATGAATTTGTAACAGGCTGACATGTTTTGCTCGACAAGAAGCCTTTCTGCCTGTTCACCATTTACATAGAGTTAAAAGCTTTCGCTAAAAATAATATGGATGAGTCTGTGTGTGGTAATTTCCGTATGAATATATGCAAAATAAGGAGGTAAGCTGTGTTTTACTGCTCTAGTTTAGTGTTCAAGAAAGTATAATCTCTTTCAATTATCCATACACAGACATATAATCATTCATCAGTCGTATTTACTACAAAATGAATAGACTAAACTGCATTTGTGGTGAGTTGAGGGTACAAGACCCATTCCTATAAAAACGCAAAATATTATTATGCTTAGCTCTCATGAATGAATGGGAGGAATTGTCTTCTATTTATAATGAACCATATGCAACTAATCAGTTCTTGCAATTCTGTTCTAAATTACTAGGGAAGTCTTTTAATGAGCCCATAATATAGCATGTTGAGACACTACTTAATCCAAAAGCTTAAGCTTGTAGGTTTGGGTTCAATTATGCTATATAAATTAGTCACTTTTCTTACATTTTAGTAATGTGAGACACAAACTTTCAAGTAAACTCACAACAATTACAGTACCTATAGTGCCATTTGATGAGTAACTGAGAACAATGGAGAGGGAAATAAAAGAACAAAACCCATGAAATAAAGTTATGTAAAAGGTCAAAGTAATACATTTTCATACGTATATCTCGGTATTGGACAGACAGAGGAAATCATAAGGGACTTTCAAGAATCGGCGGAGGGTATTAAACGAATAGAGAGATGTAAACCTTTGTTAGGATGCAAACAACTGCAAGATCCATAGCTAGAGAAATATTGAACACTCAAAAGAAATAATTACCATTTAATTAAAATAACTAATGAACAACATCAAGTTATGTATCACCTATTGATTTCCATAATCACACAGCAGAAATGAGAAAACAGATACAAAAGTATTAAACGAATTGAGGCCACAAGATCATCCAAAACGATCAAAAACTAATCTTGAATCTCAACAGCTTATTTACCACGTCTATCCAAAAAACTAGGACAAAACCCAAATATCATACAGCTGAAAGCCAAATGAACCTGAAACTTACCCTGCCAAAGGCATCGATGTCATAGCCATCCTTAAGAAGCTCAGCAATATCATTCTTCAAATGCTTCTGCATCACACTTTTCTTATTCCTTATCAACTCGAGCCGCTTCTTCAACAGATTGATATTTGATTTGCTATATCAATAAAGCCCAAAAAATCAAATTAACGGAAATTAAAACAAACCCAACAATCTAAACAAAACAGAGAAACAAAATACCCAAAATTGAAAAAAATAAAATAAAATGAAAAAAAAAAAGAAGGTTTTTGTCGAACCATTTGGAGTAGAATTTCGACTTCAACAATCCGTCAAACATGTTGATGACCAAGACTTTTGGAGAAAACCCAATGTGTGGTAGTAGAGAGGGAAAAGGTGAAAGATGGGGTTGATAGAGAAAGAGAAAGATTGAATAATGGTTATACAATAAAAGTGATGCGAAGGAAAAGAACAAACTGTGAAAATGGGATTCTGGTCTTGCCAAGGATCAGCGTTAGAGAAAACCAGAAGAAAAGCAATGGGGGTTCTTGAGGGAGAGAGATGCAAAGACTGGCATGCTTAGAAAGATAGAGAGACAGAGGAATGGTAAAGCAGTGTATATATAAAAATCGGAAAGCCGGGGGAGAGAGAGAGAGAGAGAGAGAGTTAAGTAATTGGGCGCGCGTTTTCTAACCCAGGGTCGTTAATAGTAAGGAGGTGAAATTACGTTCATATCCGCGCTTGAACACTTTCAAATTTTCAATTCATCATTTCATGTGGTGGATTTGAAATTCATGGAGGGGGTAGTTTAGGTAAATAAAATTGGAAAAAGTGCAAGCTTACTGGCTAAGGCAAAAGAAGCATTGCTAGTCAAGGCAAAAATAGACGTCTTGAATTTAGGTCGATTTTTATTAAACTTTTTTTTTTTTTTTTTTTTAAAAAAAATGAAATAGATTAAAAATAGGAGCCCACCGATTTCAGTAGAATTTGTCCTACTTACGAATATTCCTAGCTAGTTATTCGTTTCTTGGGCTGTATGCATGAAGTGGGTTGTTAGCCATCGAATTCACCTCACCTGTGCACTTGTTATAGCAAATTAAAGGGAAAAATGTAAAATTCATTTATATGGTTAATTAAAATTATAGATCATTATTTATGGTATAAGAAAAAATTTAGAAATTTTTGTGGTTGGTCAAAATAATAAATTATTCTCTAAAGTAAATTTCTGTCAATCATTTTAACAAAAACAGTTAATTTGTCACGTCAGTCATTTTAACAATAGTGCGTTACCCTATTAATCTGACTTGACATACTAAAATTATGAGCTAAATCAACACTTAAAAATTTTAATTATAAAATAATTATATAATAATTTACTAAATAACAATATTTAATAAAAAAAATTCGGACTTGGAGAGTTGAGTTGTAGCATATGATTTGGTTATAATAAGGGATTTTTTATTTTTTTATTTTTTTTGGGTAAGTTAATAAGGGAATCTTGGATATACAAGAATATTAGTTTCCGAATAATCGTACTAGCAGCCGACGGCTTGATACAAATTAAATAAAAGATGATAATCTTTTATTCGATGAGGGGGGGAGGGAGAAGGCAGTTTATATATACTTAACCACAAATAGTATCACTTTTTTTAATCTTTTCCGTCCATTTGGCTTCACAACATACTTAACCACAAATTAGAAAATTAAAAGAAAAAAAAGAATAAAAAAAAACAAAAGAAGATGAAGAAAAATAAAAACCCATAAATTTTTCCTTATATTTTGAGATAAGAATTATTAATGTGTAGTTACCCTATTAAAAGCTGGCCGAACTTAACGGATCCGGATCCTCTCCATTTCCTTTGAAATGGAGAGGATCCTTTTTCGAACTTAACAGGCATGCACGGAAGTTTTCTATTATGACAATTACGGCGGTAAATAAATTAATTTGTTCGACAAATTGCTCGATTGTCGTTTGATTAACCCGACTTGAACTCGAACTTATAACTGTAAAATTTTGCTCGATTATTAAGTGACACATATTCAACTCATTTGACGAAACTCAATTAAAACTTTTGAGCCTAACTCGTATAAAGGTCGACTTGACTCACTTGCCTAACTTAATTAAAGGTTGCGAGCCGAATTAGTTAATATATATTAATTAACTTAATATTACTAAGCAACTACTAACTATAAGTATAAGTAAATAGTTACTTATAATATATATGTCACTTTGATTAATATATATATATATCCTAACTATTTAGTTCATAAACTAACAAGTTATTGAATTAGTTAGTATATAAGTATATATATGATACATCATACATGATTAACAACAATTATATACTATACTTATACTATAATTAATTAGTTATATAGTATAATAGACTTATTACTTGTTCACATTATACATATGAGTAATCATATATGTCTACTTTGTGTCCACTAAAATTGATGTGGCTTTTAAAATCATCATTGGATTTATGATAGATCGTTATTGACTTTTAATCCAATGATGATTTTAAAAGCCAAATCAATTTTGGTGATACAAAATAGACATAAGAGTTAACATGTATCATTACTCTATACGTATATTATAGTTTCTACTATCTAGTTATATATAATAATATATTGTTAATTTGTTACCAATAGACTATATTTATATACTATATTGTATAATATGTTTTATAAAATTACATGTTATATATTTATATTTTAGATAAATATATAGAATTTGTTCGCAAACTCGAGCTTGAACTGAGCTCGAGCTCGGTTCGAATAGGTATCTTCATAAACGAGCCAGTCTTGAAATTCTAAAGTTTGACTCGGTCTGACTTGATTACAGTCCTAATGGCAACAACGTCCTCCCAAATGTGTAAAAACAATTGGGAGTTTACGTATATTTCTCACGACTAGCTGTCAAATGAAAAAAATTATTTCATTAGGATTCAAATTTCTTGTTATGAGGCTATCTAAAATTTATAAAAATTCGGACAGCTTAAGAATAGGGTTAAGGACCTACTTGCTCTATATAGGTCGATTTTAGAATGAGAAATACTACTCAGCATTTTCATTAAATTATTGTCTATTTGTCACATTTTCATCCACTTGTTTTTCTAAAAAAAGGGAAAAGAAAAAAGAGAGAATGCTAAGAAAATGATAAAATCATCCCTCTAGCATTACTCGTCCCACTCGCCATAACACCCCTCTTTTTCTAAAATATATGATCTACTTTTTATTAATCGATTAACTTCAATTAACAATTAGGATATATATATATAATAAAGGTTGCTTCTTGGAACGAACTACAGTTTTAGTCTCTTTGTTTAACATTAAATGAGAGAAAAAAACTAGAATTCAGATTTGAGTATCCCTTTGAATTTAAATTTTACAGTGTTTCAGTCTCCTTTTGTGAAGATTTTGTTGTAAAATTATTTGAAATCAGGCAAGAGTATTGTCTTTGAAGGTTAATTTCGTGCCCCCAAAACATTCAACTTGATGCAATGAAATCTCTTTACAAGCAACATCTTAATATTAGACTTTAACACTTTCTTTACTAAGAATCTACTTCTAAATGCGAAGTTGAAATGACCAACCCGCGTATGGTTTTGCCAAATGAATGGGGAGGTGAGAAAAGGGTCGTGAAAAAACTATTCCACCTCTTTTTTTTTTTTTTTTTTTAACTATTATTTTATTTAAGAAGGATACGCTTTTGTACAGATGTACTTCTCACTAAAAGGAATACTACACTTACAAAAATTTTTACAAAAAAAGTACTTACAAACTAACGTAGCGCAACATGATTGGATGTGAGATGAATTTAAATTTTGAAAAATCCAATCATATTGTGCCACATCAATTTGTAAGAGTTTCTTTTGTAAAAAATTTTGTAAGCCTAATATTTCCCTCTCACTAAAGATAATGGATGATTTTGTATTAATAACAAACAGTAAAAACGTTTGAAGATTATAATCATAAAACTCGTTAATAAACAACTCTCATAAAGGTGGAAAATTGTTAAAGCTGATTTTTTCTTTCTAATAAAAACTCATGTAAAAGGTAATAATGATATCATCTCTATTTTTTTATTTAAAAATAATAATAATAATGATAATATCACCTCTAGCCAGTAGCAGATGAATCAAGACATGAAGGACATTTTCTATGATGAAAAGATTAAATTATTGAAGCATCCAAGAATCTACCGTATTTGGAAGCATCCAAGAATACAAAACTAGTTTAGTAGGATGAGGGCATCTAGTGATTGCTCCATCAGCGGGCCGCCTGGTTGTCCCATTTTTGTCAAACAAAGTTAAAAATATTTTTATAGTTTTCTTTTGTTTGAGATTGTGTCAAAGAACTTAAAAAGTATTTTTAGTATATAAAAAATTGCGCCAAACAAAAAATTGGTCCATTAGGTAAAAAAACTCACTTTTTGGAAAAGTTTAAAAATGAAAATTTTTCTAAAAAACTCTTTATAGTTTTAAAAAATCTATTTTTCAACAAGTAAATATATATGTCAACTCTCATGTCTACCTTGTGTTAACTAAAAGTGATGTGGCTCTACCTTATGTCTACCAAAAGTGGTGTGGCTTTTAAAATTATCATTGAATTTATGATAGATCATTATTGCTTTTTAATCTAGTGGTAATTTTAAAAGTCACATCAATTTTGGTTAACAAAAAGTAGACATAGGAGTTGACATATATCATTGCTCTTTTCCGACACAATTCCAAACACGTACTTTTCACTAATATACTGTTGGGTACTATAAGAGAAGTCAAGTCGAACAGCCTTATAACCCAAATCAAAGGGAATAGGATCTCCATTTTATTTGTATTGAAAATGAGCTATTTTTATAGTTAATATTTTAAGTTGTTATGTTATTCAAAATATTTATATGACATCACATCACATCATTAAATATAACAAAATAAGATCTTAACCATAAAATAATTTATTTCCATTTCACTATAAATAGAGAGGATCCTTGTCTGTTTAAGGAAAGTATACTAGTAGAACACAAAAGTGAGTATTAAGGCTGTATATGAATAGAGTCACTCATGAACAAGCTCAGGATCAAGATTAGTTCATTTATTAAATAAATAGAGTTTGAACAAAACTTGAAGCTCGTTTATTAAACAAATCGAACTTGTATAAACTTAGCTCGGCTCATATAACTTCATTTTTATTATTTTTCAATATTATTTTCAACTTTGAAATGAGAACCTGTTAAATATATAAAAAGATAAAAATGAATTCTTTTCATAGCGTACGTAATAGGTGTATCTTAAATTATTATAATTGTGAATCTTTTTTTTTTAAAAAAAAAAAAAAATATATGAGTGTTGATATAGATATATGTGTATTTGTAAGTATATGAGTGGGTTTATGTGTATGTCACTACAAAAAAAAAAAAAAAATACTTATGCCCACACTAATTTTCCTGACACATGTGCAACATGCGCCGAGAAAAATAGTGTCAGTAATGGCAATAAGTATCGTTATTTTAATATAAACGTCGGTAAATGAGCGCCAGTATAGTACTTATTTTCTGTAGTGTGTATATATGTGTGTGTACTTGTATGTGTGTGTAATAAATGTATATACATACTATAAGATAAACATATAAATTGGAGATTAAGCTGTTTAATATTCGAGTTAATTTATCTAATTATTCAAATAATAAATCTTAATAATAATTAAATAAAAAATAATTAGTGTGACTTTACAAAAAAAAAAAAAAAAAACAATAACAATATTTACTTTATATATAGAATGAATAGTTCATTGAGTAGCTCGTGAATAAGCTTAAGCTTGTTTGAAAAATAAATAAACATATTATCTTGCTCAATGATAAGCTCGAGCTCAGCTCGTATTCAAAAAAAAAAAAAAAAAATTAAATGAATCAAGCTTGAACATTCAATACTTAGCTCGACTTGAATCGATTTCGGCCCTAGTAAGCATATACGGTCTGCCCCATTTGAGCTTTTCTATTTTTTTTTTTAAAAAAAATTGTCTACGGAACTAAACAACAAAGAAATTTACAGAAACCAAATACAATACAAACCAATAGAAACAATATCCTTAACAACAATTCAAGCAACTCCTTTCCACGGCTCCTAGGGAATCTTTGAGATCGTGGAGGCGTGTGGAAACACTGTTAACATAACTAGTTGTAGCAGCTTATGCTGAAGTGTTGTGAGTGCATATGGAGGCATTCAAAAGTTTATTAGTTTCAATCTAACTGTGAAAGAGCTGGTGAATCCAAGAAAAGACATAAAAATTTGTGATAGACCCTTCAAAAAGTATCAAGAACAATGAATTTTCATGACAAGACAAGTTTTAAGTTTACTCGTTTTCAATAATTGTCTAAAAGTAAATATAAATGACAGCCTAGGCTGAAATGAATAGCATTTCAGCCCAGACACATGAACAGTGACTGTTCATAGGCCCCGTGAACAGTGTTTTTTTTTTTCTCCTCTGATTTAGCCCAGGCTGATGCACTGTAGCATCAGCCTGGGCTGATGCCAATCGTTGCTCATTGTCTAAAGGCACAAGAGAGAAAGAATTATTTTCTGAACTCATTTATGATGTTATGTTTAAGAACTTTATATTTCCCCAATTAATTTCAATAAAGACTTTTCAAACTCATGTATTTAATGCTTTAATTAATGCTCATTGTGTCCTATTTTTGTAACTTTGCGCCTCCGAAGCTTCTAGGTTAACAAACCTAACGCTAACAAGTTAGGGGTGTTACAAGGAAATTATGAATTTTTGGGATAGAGTGCGAGAGCTAAAGTATTCAAAAACTTTAGTTAAATAAGGGCCTGTTTGGGATTGCGATTTTAAAAAGTGCAATTTTAAAAATAGCGATTTTAAAAAGTGCGATTTTAAAACGTGATTTTTGAAAACGCAGTTAAGTATTTGGCAAAATTGCAGTTTAGCCTTTAAAATCGTAATTTAGCATTTAAAATTCTGCGTTTTAAAAAAAACACTCTCTTAGCTGCGATTTGAAAACGCATATTTTTTACTTTTTCAAATCGCAATTTTTTAAAAACGCAGTTCCCAAACAATCCAGTTTTTAAGATTTGGTTTAAAATCGCACTTATTATCTACGAAATCGCAATCCCAAACGCACCCTAACTTTACTTATCTTTTTGAATTGTCACCCATTTTGCAATGTTCCCAAAAATTCAAAACCTCTTAATTTAGTATATCAAACTTCCATTTTTTTTAAAAAAAAAAAAAACAATTCTCCATCTGTTAGGATTTTCCGTTAAATCCTAATAGACGGGTATCAAAATTTTCAAAATACCTTTTATTTTTTAAGGAAAAAAAAAAAGAGAAAAAATTGCAAGAATTTATGCGTTGGTTGCGATTGAACGGAATTTGCAAAAATACTAACACCTGAATCTTTGAAAAAATTTTATATATATTAAAACAAACATGAGTATTTTGAAAAGATTTAACGGAATTGAAAATCTTAACATGGTGAAATTGAAACTAATAAAGTTTGATACATTGAATTGAAAGGTTTTAAACTTTAAAAGGATATTACAAAATAGGTGACAATTTAAGAGCAAGTGAAATTATTATTATTTTTCTTCTTCTTCTTCTCTTACTTGGTTGGCAAATATTTTTTTTTTTGGGGTTATAGCCTTATAGTCCAATGGAATATAAAGAACAAGCCAGCTGTTCATGAAGAAGAGAAAAAGTTTAAGGTTGAACTAGGGTTTAATAAGGTAGTTTAGGAGGTTGCCATAAAATATTTATTCTTTCTTTCTTAGTTGGTCGGTCGCCAAGGGTAATACCTTTCTTTGGGGGTTCAAAGTCTTTTTTATCGTATAGGTTATAAATAAAAAGCCAGCTGTTATTCAATGGAGAAAAAAAGAGTACTTTTTCGACTTGATTCTAGGCTTTAAGCTTTGTGAGGTTGGCATACAATAATAATTCCATGTCACGAGAATCATGGAAAGGGTGATTATTTGTGGCTCACTTTAACCAAACCTGGACTACAAAAAGTCAAGTCTCTTTGGTCCTTAGTATTTTACAATACAGAGACCTATATTATTTCTTCAATTCAAGTCCGTACCCTTCCTTTCATTTTCAATGAACAGTCTTAATTAAGTCAAGTAAACACTAAAAAGTTGAACTAAATCGTCTAAGCATTAGGAAAAGAAAAACAATCAAAGAAAACATAAGGGGCTATCCCTCACCTTTTGATAGGGGGTCGATCACTCCGTTTATCCTCGTGGGAGTAGCTGTTAGGGTGGTGGGGTAGTCCGACATCCCATCACCCCATGTGAAGTTGGTTGGCTACCCTTCGAGAGGTGGTCAGATTATGCATGAAAAGTTTTTTTTTTTTTTTTTGTTTTTTTTTTTTTTTTTTTGACGTTTTTAATGTTTTCATAGCTCAATTTCAATGATTCATTGATTTTCAATGAAGACCTGAATTGAAAGAATTGTAGTCCCTAAAATTTTAGACAACTACGGTGTATCCCAACGAATCAATGATGTCTATAAAAGCACAAAATTTGTTACTAATATGGAGTAATGCTACACGTTTTGTTCTCATTCTTTTTATGTCATTTTAAAAATAATGTAATTTTTAAAATTACTACTGAACTTGTGATTGATCACTATTAAATTTTGATTAATGATAATTTTAAAAATCAGCTCATTTTTTAGGAGACACAAAAGAGACTTATAAAATTACTCATTAATATGACATTCTATACAATAATTTTTTGTACAATTTATACGAGATTTTGCAATGAAACTCAAGAGATAGTCTCTCAAGTTTGAGCAAAGTATACGTCTTCCATAAATAACCGCAATAGAATGAAAATATAATTTTATGCAAAGCAAATATTAATGTTAAAACATATGATATGGTAGGATTTTTTTTTTAAAAAAAATGTTAGAATATATTATGGTAGGATATTTACCTTGTAGGATATTTATATTTTAAAAGATTGATTGTAATTTATGGCAATTTGATTTCCATACTTATTTTTATTTTTACTTTTGCCGATTATAATATTTTTTATTTAAGTGTGATAAAATATATAAAAAATTATCTTTAAACCTTGCGTTTGTAAAATGTTTAAGTTTCTTCATAAGTTCTTAAGAATCTATCTCATCACACGTTTAAAAATTATTCACCTAACAGGCAACGTGACACAATTGTATATGTTATGAAAGATGGAATTATTTGGGTGTAAAGTAAGAAGATAAGTATGAGAGAAATTTTGTTGACTGCTGAGAGAGAGAGAGAGAGAGAGAAGTTGTGTTGGTGGTCATATTCTCTGGAGGCTGCAGCAAATGTGCAATTAATAAGGTTGAAGGCACATTGGAACGTGGAAAGTGAAGGCCTTTTTAATTCAGAAGATCTAATTAATTGTTTTGTCATGTGAAGTGTTCGTTGGTATGGACCACCAAATCACGTGCTCTATATTAATTCTGCACCCTGCTTACACCCAATCCATTTATGGAGACTTGGGTCTTGGGATAACCCACTTGTATCATCAAAACCTTATCTTATCAACCAGATGATTTCCAAATTGGCTATGCATGTTTAAGGGGATAAGCATTCACGATTTTTTTCTTTTTTTCCTTTTTTCTTTTTTTCTTGAAGAACTTCTTTTGAAAAATATTTCATTGTCTCAGTTTTTATTGGGTAAAGTTCAAATAATTCCTCAAATTTTTATTCAATCGACAATGTATGTTTCAAACTTTTAATTGGAATAATGTTTCTTTAAATTATCAAAAATTCTTAATGATGAAAATACACCTTAATAAAATAAAATAAAAAATTATAAAAAAAGAAGTAAAATTAAAATAAAGTAAAAAAAAATCCTTAAAGTCTGTTTGCTAACTCTTCTCTCTTTTCTTTTTCGGTTTTTACCAATAAAGTCAAAACATTACCAAAAAACTTTTTTTAGAAAAGAAAACTTAAAACTCATTTTACCTTTATGTCACATAAAAAAAAAAAGTCCACATATTTAAAAGGATTATCAAACATCACCGAATTTTTGCTCAAACTAATCGTACAACCTACCACTGGATATAATGGGGATAGTGTTTTAGGAACCGGAGAATCTTGTGTTTTGGAGGGAGTAAAAGGAGCATTTTTGTAACTTTGAGAGATTATACCAAATAAAAGCTGACGGTTACAATAATAATAGAGATTTGAAGGAAATATATTATCTTAGTGTAATGTGTATCACTATTAGTAGTAAATAAAGAGTCCATCTATGCATCTCCATAAATTGTCTATGAGTAATATCTACTTATTTACTTTAGAGTTTTTTTTTTTTTTAATCTAAAGGACGAGAAGGGGCGATTAGTGTAATTACTTTCTTTGGGCTTGATCATCGGGGTTTTTACCCGCTATAGAATGTTCGGTTTGAGCCATAGCTACTATCTTGGAAGGCGAGCCCATCACCACAACCCTATCAAAGTGCAAGTTGATAAAGCCCCTTTTAATTAGTAGCATCTGATTCGCGGACTACTGTCGCAAGCGGGTTCGAACCCATGACCGTTAGAAAAAAAGGAGGGAGAAAATTGAATCTTATCCCCTACTGCTTTACTAACTCAACTACCACCTTGATTAACTTTAGAGTTAATATTGCAGTAGTTATATGTGTTAGCATTAGTGTTGCATATATAGCACTACAATGTAATTGTTTGAGAAGGAATTGTACTCAAAGTCTAATTTGGCATATATTATTTAAAAAATGATCAACTAATAAAGAGTAATAAAATTAATTTTAAATCTTGTGTTTATAAAAAGTTTAAATTTCCTCTTAAGCCAATAATCTATCCAGCGGCGTGTTTAAGAATTATTCATGTACCAAGCACTTTTTATTTGGCAAAAAGTCAAAACAATGCTCTCTCTCTAGTTTTTTTTTTTTCCCTGTCTCTCTCTACTTATACATGGAGACCTGGTTATACGCTAGTAAGTACATTTAGAAAAGTCCAATAATTTGCTTAGGAAAAAAAAAAAGTACATTTAGAAAAAGAGAAAGAAGATACTTTAAAAAAAGAAAAATAAAGAAAGAAAGAAAGAAACTTTCAAAAGAGCAGCTGGCAGTGAGTTGGTTCATGAACAAATTAATGGGAAAACAATGACTATCATGAGAAGCAGCCGAGCAGATGAAAGTGATTGAGAGAGTGAGTGGGTCATATATGGTCTGCTGACTGCTCTTGTAAATAAACCCTGCCCTCAAGGCAGCTTTGTAACTCATGTAGGGAGCCACAACCGCTATATTCTTCAAATGCAAACACATTGGGCACATGTAATTTGGCACCTATCTAATTTATTTCATGGCAATTTTGGGCAACAAAACTAATTTGGTATAATTGCAGTTTTGGGCAAGAAACTAATTTGGTTTGTTTGGTAATTGTTTGTGATATGCTAAATACCTCCCGACGGGTCATACCGATCAGCCCACTTTGAGAGTGCAGGCCGAAGCCCAAGTTGTAGATCACAGGGAGAATGGCAAGGCCCAGTGCACACCTGTTACTCAAATGACAAATGGAAGGAACCGCAGAGTATCTCCTCTAACGGCCATGTATTAACTGTCTCTCTATTCTTGACAAAAAAGTAAGAAACGACCTTTACTTACTGGTGAGAACTCAATCTTAGATGGCAGAGAGTTAACAATTACAAACTGTAACACCATGCAATAATTAAACATTATTATTATTATCACGTGGCGCCATTGTTACTTTCCTTTATGAAAACTTGACAATGGAAAATGCTCTCTCTCTCTCTCTCTCTCTCTCTCTATATATATATATATATATATTAAACTTTAAAACTATATCATTGCATCGGCGGAAAAAATGCTTTAATAATTCCTCAAGTTTCACCTTTTATCAAATTGCTCCTTAAGATTAAAAAGTCACTTCCTAAGGTTTGCACTATTATCAAATAACTTTATTCTCCTTCCTATTATTTTCTTAAAGGTGATGAGTGAAATGTGACCATTAGGCCATGCCATGTCCAATAAATAGAAGACATATGTCCAAACCATCAAGTCAACAACTTTACATCAAACACATGCCACGCCGAACGCGCCACATTTAGGAGTGGTCAAATACTATCTGAACCGAGCTGCCCTAAACCATATAGGTGACTTTTGACTAGGCTCGGCTCGAGTTTGATATCTGTTTTTGAAATTTCACTCTGAGTCGGGACAAAATTTGTTATCCATTTTTTAAAAAGCTTAATTCCAACCAGACCTGATAATATAATTAAAAAAATGCACTATAGGAAAAATGGTCTTTAGCGACGACCGTCGCTAAAACCCTTCAAATGGTTGCTAATAACTATGAGCGACTGCAAAGTCGTCGCTAAAATGGTCGCATATACCTCATTGTTAAAGACTTAATAGCGACGATGTTCATAGTCGTCATTGATAATGAATATTAGCGACGACAAATGTTGTCGCTAATAGCACCAAAATTTCTCTTGATAAATGCCTCATAAGAGTGTCTTGCTGCTTGTATATATGTTCCTTAGCGACAATATTGCCATCGCTAATATTGAACATCAATGACGACATGGTCGTCGATAATAATAACATGAAGCATATTAGTGACGACGAATGTCGTTGCTAATGATAATTATTTTTTTAAAAAAATAAAATAAAATAAAAAATTTGCCAAATGCATTTGTTTGTTTGCCAATTAATGTTTTAATTTTTTGGTATGAATTATCTAAATCACATTTATTAATCTCCATAAAAGATAAACAAAAGACCATAACAACAACTAGACCTAATATTTTAAAATTCCATATCATGAAGAGGCAGGGAAATTTTTAAGAAATTTGTGAAGTAATGAGTAAAATGGCTGGCCAGAATCAGAGGACATTACTTTGGACAATGCTCCTATTTTTATTAACAGAAATAAGAAAACAACAAATGGGTTGAAACTAGTCATTAGTAGCTGAACATGCTTGGAGCCTTTCAAACACGAACAAAATCAAAGACATTTATGTGGAACAGCTCTAATATATATGCAAAATTCAAATTATTTTGACAGTGCCTTTGGTAACTGAAGATTCTTTTCAATCCAACAGTCTAATGTGGCAATCTTTCAATAGGAAAAGGCTTATTTCCAAGTGTTCTTGACAGCATGCGTACTACAACATCAAAGGCTATAAACGGGGAGCCTCACAGCACCAACAGTATCAATTATCAAAGACATCCAAGAAAAAACGTTCTTTTTGAATTTCCTCGACTTGTCGCTTTGATTCTTTTTTTGAATTTCCTCGATTTGTTGCTTTGACTCATTTTGCATTTCCTCCATATTGTAGAACTTGAGGCACTACAATAATGAAGAGCACCAAAATTAAATACTTCATTAAATTGTGTCAAGTAGTGCTCAGGCTGTGACCCTCCCTTGTAATTCCCCTTCCCCCTGTTTTCCCTGGTTTGAATAGAAAAAAAAAAAAAAAAAAAAAAAGTAGTGCTCAAGCAGAGACTGTAAGCTTGTCCACAGAAACATACATAACATAATTTTATTTTTCAACTTCCCGATATTAAATTGTGTCAAGTAGTGCATATTCAGAGACTGAAAATATAGCCCAAGCACATCCAATGTTCAAAAATATAAAGAATCAAGCAACTAATGTCCTATGGTATGTCAAAGAAACTGGAAAAAGAAATGGATGCGGCCAAACCATAATCCCCATATCCTACGAAATTTCTTTCATTTTGTAAGTACCTGTAATAATTTGGCTCATTGTAAACACCAAAAAGAACATGTACCTTGACCAAGTTTCTTAGTGTTAATGTGCAGAGCGTGAAGGGGAGAACACAGCAACCTGAAAATAAATAAATAAGTAAAAAATTAAAAACATGCTTTAGCCAATCCTGCAATGTTGACAACATCCCCATATGGGAGATATATATTTGTTTTTTTCAAAAACCCTAACCTAACTTTGCAGCGTCGTGGCCCTAATCTCTTCAGCCTTCGCTAGCCGCTGCTGCTCCCTTTGCGCTGATCTAAGCCTCTCTCTCTCTCTCTCTCCGATATGAATGGCATAATGATGTAGTGACAATCTCTCGATCTACCTGTTGTCTTGTTCGTTGGGCACTTGGGTTGCACAGAAACTGTTTGAGCCAAAGTAGAAGAAAACCTGTACCGACGGAAAACTTGATTTCAAGCCAACCTGAGGATCACGATGCCACATGGTAAATCATGGAATTTGGTTCAGGGATGATAACAATTTTCTTGTTTTCGAACCCCTCGGATTGGAATTTGAAAAGACCAAATGTTCGCCCCAAATAGGTCAGCAACCAAGCCTAGGCATGTCATTGACACGTAAAGCCAAAACCAAAAAATTAAACACGTTAGCCAGATAAAGAAAAACCCTTCTGCTGTGGGAGGGGGTGGTTGCAAGATAACTTGACTTTTAAGAAAGGAAAATGCTACATTTCTTTATCTTGTCTTTCTCCCATTTTTTTATTTTTCAAAATCACCATTAGATTTACAGTCTCTATGTGTGAAGACCACAAATCTAATGATAATTTTAAAAAATAAAAAAATAAAAGACAGATATCAATAAATGTTGTAGCATTTTCCTATGAAAAATAATAGTAAGTCCTACTCCTACGTAACCTCGCGCAAGCTTCGTTCCCTACAGTGCGTCATGGTGGCCCTCAATTAGCGGGAGGTCTTATCTTTGGAACTTATAATATGCATCTAGCTATTTAGTAATTAGCATTTGCTAACAATAAAGAAGTTTGTTTGACATCATTCTCATCCAACAGGTCTTCCAAAAACTGAGGGATCCAAACAGTCAACTTCCTAATGGCCGCCCTCTTCCTCCTCCGTTTAATTTTAAGCCACTGGGTAAATACCAAATAAAATAAGCATATCCTACCATCATAGTGCTGCTGCTTTTCTTTCAAGGAAAATAAAATTGCCTCCTTCATGATGTTAATTCTCTGAATTTTTATGAAATTAAATAAAAGACATGAAGAAAAAGTTAAAAGTGGCTTGATTGTGGGAAAAGCTGTATTTGAGCCAATTCACCTTTGGTCTTGTGTTGGCATCTGTGAGAGTCCCTCGCCCTTCCTGTTAATAATCATCCCTTGCGTCCGGTGAGAAAGAGTATTGCAAAAGGAGTTGCTAGGACAATATAGGAAATCGGAGGCTTTTGAGTTTGCTTGCTGAAGGAGGTGCTTTTGAAGTTTTATTCCTAGGCCAATATTATAACTTCTTGTATATTTATTGTGACCCCTATTGCAGGGGATTTTAGTAAGGTTAAAGGTATCGGTACACATGCTAAAAGTATTTTTCTTTTTTAGCTTCTCTTCTTAGCTTTGTCTGTTATAATTTTCTTTTTATGTTAATAGTTGATTATGACAGAGATGAAGATTTGGATATGAAAATTATAGTTGTGATTGGCTGCATTTGATCTCGAAGGCCTACGTGGGCATGAAACTTGGAATAAACTTCCCCTCCCACAATTTAGGCAACCCCTAAAGAGAGAGGGCTGCGGGGGATTAGGATTTGTTGGAATTCATTGACTGAATTTGGGCAGCTAATGAGCGAATGCCTCGAGTGGGTCTACCTTTCCAACAGGTGTCTATGCAGCTTTAAGTGTGGGGCTAACTTGCTCGGTCAGGTAGACAAAAAAAGAAAAAAATTCTTACGTTAGTTTTCCTCTTTCTCTTTCAACATTGTTCAACTAAGTTTCGTTTTTTTAAATGTTTCGTCTTTTTTATTACATAAAAGAGGTTATTTATAAAATTATTGAGTTTCTTTTTTCTTTGTTCTTAATCTTTTTTGGTCCAACAAAACGACAATTTTTCCCCATCCACAAATTTCCCTAATCCTATGGAGATGGAATTAAATCTTAGGTGTTTGATACTTAGAAAAGAGACTATTAGCCTAATCAGGATGTAATAAAGTTTCTTTTTCTTTTTTTCTTTTTTTGTCCTTAAAGTAAAGGATGTAATGAAGTTGGTTTTGCCTATTTGATTGTAAGGGGCAACCTTAACCTGTTAATTTTGTATGGGTTCATGTCAAAAAATTATAAGCCCTAAATGTCACGTGTTGGGTTTAGCATGTGTCGAGGTATATGTATAATATTATATAGTACTTCAACCATAACCTGACCAATTTAATTAAAGTATTAGATCTTTCAACTTTAATCCGCTAATTTTATGTTGGGTTCGTGTCAGGTTTACAAGTTATGTAAAAAATTGTCAGCCCTTGTCATTGTATATAGGCTTGATCTCTAATAAAAAAAATTTGAAAAAAAAAAATGGAAGAAAAAAGGGTTAAACTATAAGTCCTATTAAACTGTCGAAAAAAGCAAACTAAAAAAGAAGAAAAAAAAAAATCTCTCGTAGGTGCCGTTTTACCCGTACTACAGAATAGTTTTGGGGAATGATAAATTAGTATCACTACAAATATCAAAATATAAAATAATGTTTAAATACAGTTTGCACCTCAAAGTATACCTACTTTTTCAATTCGGCCACCAAAATTTAAAAACTGATAATATACCGCCGCAAAGTTTTAAGATTTTTCAATGTCACCACTACGTCACTATTTTCTGTCTTCTTTGACAGAATTAGATCACGTGCGCGGCAAGTATGGTTTTTGGGGGTAAAAATGTCTAAAATGCCCCTGATAAAATAAAAAAAAATTGGCATGGGTCATTTGGGGGTGGCCGAACCACCCCCATGGGCTATGGGGGTGGCTTGCCACCCCATTCCAGCTAGATGTGTAATGCTCCCCAAATTATTTAAAATTTATTTTTATAAATATTTGACAAAAGATTGATTAAAAACACTCTTCTATTTTTGTAAAACATTTAAATAACATTTTTTTTTCTTCAGAAAATGTGACCATCAAACGTTTGATGCTTTTATGGAACGTTCGATGTGCTTTTATCAGACGTTCAATACTTTCATCAAACGTTTAATAAGGAACCATAGATTATCTAATATAAATAGATCAAACGTTCGATCATTTCTCAAAATGAATTTTATGTAAAAGATCGGTTTAACACCTTATTACCCTATAAATAATATCCCATTTTCTCACAAAAACACTTACGCTCAACCCAAAACCTCCAGCAAACGTTTGTTAAGCCTTGAAAATGATTTTTCTGAAGGAAGAATCTCATTAAAGGAAACTATATTTTTCAAGGGTAATCTCAAAATCCTTACTCATATTATGTTGTATGTTACTATTTTTATACTAGCTAAAATCATGTTTATGTTTTTAAACTATGTCATAATGATTCAAAGGCTTTTATGTTAACTTTCCAAAATGTTTTAGTAAAAAGAATCACGTTGTATTTTATCTCTTTAAAAGTGTGTTATCTATGTTCTTTAATGTTGTTTGATGTTGTTAGATGATGTTTTAAGTCTAAGAATAATTATAAGTAGGTTTGATAGGAGTTTTTGGACATTCATGTATTTTGGGCATTCATCAAACGTTCAACTATTCTTGATCAAACGTTCAATCTTCAAGAATCAAACATTTGATAATCGTGTCAAATATTCAATGGTGACAAAAAATGTCAAATTTGGAGTTTTTAAGACAAAGAACACACAATGATTCACGATTAGTAAGAGATTATGTTCTTAGCATATTGTCGGGTTATTTTACAGTTAACGAGAGATTGTAAAATGTTTGAAGCATCAGATGAGCAATCGATGTAAGTATTTTAACTGAGTAAAGAATCTGCATTTTTGTGAAGTGCGATATGTTAGATGACTGAGCATAATGTTCCATGTGATTTACTTTATCATTTTATGATAAGATGTTATTTGATTATATATTCCCTATTTTTAAATAAATGAACAATACTTGTATCGTATGACATAGTTGCACCGTCTTGTAACAGAATAATGGTCATAGGCTTACTATTATTACAGATAAATTTTATGGTCAAATAGTTTTATTTTATGAACAGGGTCTTGGATCTAATGGTTTAGTTTGTAACAGCGCACCATTCATTGAGTAGGTCACTAGTTACAGCTTTACTAGTCAGTGTGGGCCATTCAAGATCGGACTCGGTCAGACTGCTAGTGTAAAACGGTACGTTTGTGCAATGTCTGGGGTACCGAAATTGTACCAGATGTCTTTTTGAACGCGCTAATCCTGCTGAGAGAGTATAATGTTTCGAGTAGACTATATTATTAATATATAACTACTTATATAATATTCATGAAGCATATTTCTGCATTTAAGAATAAGAGTTTAATCGCCGTGATTATGTTCATATTTTTTAAAATTAAACACCATTTTTATTAAATGGTATAATAATGAGGATTAGACTCATCATTTGTGAAAATATCATGAGAAGTTCTTAACTACATTTTTATTATTTTATACTTCACATCTTTCAAAATAACTTGCTTACTAAGTCAGCCGACTTACTCAGTTACTTTCTTTTCGTAAAATACTTCGGTATTTTACAAACCCTCAAGAGTTGATTAGTTGGAATCTGCACCAAGATTTTGGTATCAGGACAGCAATTATTGTATTCATGTTTGATATTTTAGATGTACAGCTTTGTACCTATGTTTAATAATGTTTTTAATTGTTTATTATGCACTCAGATCAACTATTCCGCTGTATACTCTGATAAAGGTTAAAATGAAAAATTCAGACAGTTACCAATTAATTGTTTTAAATGCCATATGGACATTACACTCTGATTTATCCTCTCTTGAATGGATAATCTTGTGAATTAGGTGATTTTCAACTTAGTGTTTTACATATTCTTCTCTCACAAAGAGAATAGAGATATCATTGAGTCTTAATCTGATAATTAAGGCTAGGCGACAAACCATAAATTTAATTACAAGTTAAATAAATTATTGAGGTGTTACAAGATGGGAGTGGTTCGGCTACTTCCAAACCCTTTGGGCCGCTACCCCCATTTCGGACAAATGGGGGTGGTTCAGCCATCCCCTTGGCCAAATAAGGGTGGCAGAGCCACCCCCAAACCTTTTAGGAGTGATTTCGGCCCCCCCCAAATGGCCCATTGCCACCCCAATTTTCCTTTTTTTTTTTTTTTTTTTACAAAAAATTATTAAAAAAGACCAAAATGACTCTAATTCCATCATAGAAGACGGCTGAGAGTGTCGAGTGACGACATTGAAAAATCTTGAAATTTTGCAGGGATACATTGTCAGTTTTTAAACTTCGGTTTCCGAATTAAAAAAAGTGGGTATACTTTTTTGGGAAGGGGGGAGGAACTGTTTTTAACCCTAAAATAAAATAAAGACTCAAAAAGTTTGTATCTTAATGCATATATCCTGACTTCTCGCTCAGAGGCCCAAATCTCGAATACTTGAGCCATGCCTAATTTAAGACGTACACGGGCCCAAGTAGTAAGTAGCCTTTTAGTTGAGAGCCAACTAGTAGCACATCATTCAGTTGCAAGAGTAACAAATAACAATGAGTTTTATATAGCAAAGCAGAAGAGGAGAATTCGTCCTTCGGGACATCTGATAAAATTGGAACGATACATAGAAGATTTGCATGGCCTCTGCGCAACGATGACACACATAAATCGAGAAATGGTCCAATTTTTTTTTTTTTTTCCATAAAAAATCAATCAAGGTATGGTTCTGAGTTTTGTGTTCTCAATCAAAATTTTCGGTGTTTTGATAGGTTTCTGTCCAATTTTGAGCCATAATGGCACTGTGGTTGGCTACAACTCTTCATTATTTTAAGCTCATGGCAAGCATACCACTTGTTTGATGAAATGTGTGTGAGAATCTTATGTTTTGTTTTCTCGATCCAATTTTTCGGTGTTTTGAGAGGTTTCTGGCCAATTTTGAGCCCTGATGGCATTGTCGTTGGCTACAAATCTTCATTATTTGAAACTCATGGCAAGCATAGCACTTATTTGATGAAATGAGTGTGAGAATCTTATGCTTATTTCTACTGAACTGAGTTTGCATTTTATTAGGTGAAAGGAAAACCCAATGTCTCTTACAACACATTATCACGCTTTAGACTTGTTTGCAACGGGTATATGGTCTACAGGTTGCGTGATGGCTGAATTACTTCTTGGACAGGTGGGTTGATACTCGAATTTATATGGATACTTAGACTTGTTTTTACTATTGCCTTTTATATTCCGTCACTAATGTTTTTAATCCAACTTCTCTCTTTCAGCCTTTGTTTCCTGGTGAAAGTGGAGTGACCAGCTAGTTGAGATCATCAAGGTGAGTTTCTTGGAAAAATCCTCTTCTTTTTCAGCATTGTCCAATTGAGTTTCTTTTTTAAAAAAAAAAAAAAAAAAAAATTGTTTCTTCTTTTTATTTCATAAAAGATGTTATTTTTATGAAAATCATCATAGAAGTGAGTTTTTTTGTTCTTAATCTTTTTTGGTCCAACACAACAGCGAAAATTCCCCCCATTCACAAATTTTCCCAATTCTTTGAAGATGGAATTAAGGTGTCTGATACTTAGAAAAGAGACTATTAGCCCCTAGATTAAGTTTTTCCCTCTTTTTTATTTTATGTTGGTTTGATATGTTATGTATATGAGTTCAAATCAGGATATAATGAAGTTGGTTTTGCCTTTGGACAGAAATTTCCTACAACAAACTGGTCTCTAAAAGTGACATGTATCTTCTAAGTATGTGAAAAGTACATATTTTCTTATTAATGTTATTAAAAAAACATATGAGAATCACATGTTATTAAAAAAAAGTATATGCTTCTCACATGCTAATGACACATGTCATTTTTAGAGACCAATTTATAAGAATTTCATACAAATTGGTTTGTAAGAAATTTATGTCATTTGCTTTTTCCAAAAATTGTATACAGGCTTGATCTTTGTTTTTTTTTTTTTAAAAAAAAAGATTTGGAAGAAAAAAGGTTAAACTATAACTCCTATTAAACTGTCAAAAGAAACAAACTAAAAAAGAAATGGCATATATAAAAAATAAATGTGATAAGTTTAGTTTGTCAGTTTAGCAAGGTGGTATTGTGCAAAGTCATGAAGTTTTCGATAGTCTTAGGAATTAGAATGAGAAGGGTTATAGATCAACACTAAATCGAGAGACTCCTAAGGCTACAAATTTCCCTCGCAAAGAGTTTTAGAAAATTATTTTTAGGCAATAAAAATTTGTTGATTAAAAGCAATCAAAAGGCTACGTAAAACCACAGAAAACAAAAGAAAAAGAAAAAAAGAAAGGAATATCATTGAAAGCGGTCAACTCATGATGTTGAGCTCCTATAAACCAAAAAATTAGACAACCAGAGCATTTGTTCAGTTTGTATGAGGAAAGTAAAGTGTGCAAAATTTCGTACTACAAGAGCCCAGGTTATTAAAATATTTAGACACAAAATAAAAAATAGATTAACCAATGTGACGAGATAAAAACTATTGGATACCAATTCCATATATAAATACAATAGACTAGCCAATAAACAATCGATTTTCTTTATAGTTGGTTGTCCTATTCTAATTATGATCATTTGATAAATTAATTTATAATTATTGGTAATGCTGTTATTTTTATATTCTGTTATTTTAATCTTATTGTTAGTAATTTCATCTTGCAAGCACTTTTGTCATTCGTTCTGAAATATTTTATCTCAAATTATATATATATATATATATATATAATAGTATATTATATATATATAATATATATATATACTATATAATAGTATATACGTTTTTTTTATTAAAGTTTCACAATTTTGTACCCATTTAGCAACATTTAGTAGCCAATAAGGATTATCTTAACCAGTCAAGATGATGTTTATGTTTATGTTCATCATTAATGCCCATGATGTCAATTATGGTCAAGTTGTAAAATGAAGATTGAGAATGGATTTAGCTTGGGTGCACAAGCTATATATTTTGATCTGCCAAGCCAAAACAACTTGAAGGAATGCTAGAAAAAGGTGAAGCAAGAATTTTCTAATAACATTGGAAGGTAGACATATAAACAAATGTAAATAATATATATACAAGCAAGAGTTCCAAATTTATACAAGACATGTAAACAATTGAAAAAAAAAAAAATTACACAAGAATTGAATTTATGCAAAATAAGTCTCACTCTTTATTGTCATTTTTCTTTTTTCAAACACGCTCTTTCTCATCATCCTCGTACATCATTCTTAACAAACAAAATGGATTGTGCCAATTAAAGGGAATGTGGACGTTGACTTTGCATCGAGTACATGTTAGGGCCACACCATCACATTCATGAAAGGGCTTACCACAAGAGTCACATGAAGGTGAATGGTGAGTCTTCTGGACAACAGTGAGAGGATGTTTGTGACGTTTATGTATGTAAGTACTTTCAAACTTAATGTACGGATTCTTCCCAAGAACACATCGGGAATGAGCAGTGAATTTGCATTTTACACAATAATAAAACTAGTGATCCGGACGATCTCTTTCTTCCTCACAAATCAAAAAATAATATTCTTTTGAAGCATCTTTGCGTGTATATGAGAGTTTTATATGGAGATGCGTATCATATTGACATTTAGCTACAAGTGGAAGAGTTGCACATCTAATACACAAGGTGAAATTGCAGTCAGTGCACACGAAGCGCACACTATCTGCACAATCTTCACCGCAAGCATGGCAAGTTTCGGGAAATCTTATAGCAAGGAATAGGGAGTGTTGGTGACCTTTATGTTTAAGGGTTTTTGGAATTAAACAACATTGAACGTCTAAGTTGTATCGACATTCGCTACAACTATAGGTGAAGCTATGACGAATATGTTTACAAGCTGGACACTCGAACAATCCATTCTTGGATGGTGCCTGAGAGAGGATGAGTGAATGTTTTGGAAATATCCCTCGCTTAATCGTTGAGGGTAGTCTAGCACATCTATTGTGTAGGAAGAAGTTGCATTGGGTACATCCATAAAACGGAGCGTCGGAGATCATAAATTGCATACACGCCTCACAGCGCATATAATCAATGGGCTCTTCATTGCTGAGGATTAAGTTATACTGTGGATGACTGAAATGTTGGATCTCTGGAGGGTTAGCTCTTCGATCGTCCGCTAGATTGATTCCCTCGACCAAATGAACCAAATGAGTTAGGTAGTCAACAAAATTACTGGCCACCAACTCGGTGGTCGAAATTTTAATTGCACAATACAAGTGGGCAACATAACCATATTCTCGACAATAGTAAGCTGCATTATTGAACTTTTTATAACAGAGTTTACATAATACGTCGAGTTGAGGAGAAAGAGAATAGGTGCGAATGAGAGAGTGATCATGTGTACTTGTTTTGATGGTGTGTGGAAATAGAGCACACCCACCATGAATCAAGACTCGACATTCGCTACATAGATAGCCAATATCCTTGGTTTCAACCCCACAAGATTCGCAAGTGAACTGCACCTTCTTCTGCGAAGGGAGAAGTTTGTGTTGTTGGCAATCGTCATTAACTCTTGAGAGGGGAGCACCTGTGGTGTCAAGGTTAAATCTACAGTCTTTAGTGCAATTGTAAAACAAGGATCCGCTGCAATCTTTGCGGCAAACAAAACAATCACTTTGATCCGTTGATGGCTCTCGGAGAAGAAGGATGTTATGTGGGTGTAGGGGGTGCTCTATCCGGGTGGAGAGTTCACC
Source organism: Betula pendula (assembly GCA_900184695.1). NCBI lineage: Eukaryota > Viridiplantae > Streptophyta > Magnoliopsida > Fagales > Betulaceae > Betula > Betula pendula. Next base: position 239,557 of record FXXK01000018.1, read on the forward strand.
CCACGATTTGTGGAGGAGTAAGGTGCATCTGGGCATGGAGCATTTATAGGTGGGTGGACCAATTGTTGGTTCCTTGCTTCCCAAGCAAACAACTTTCTTCAACTCTTTGCCACCATTAATGTTGTCCTGCATATCTTCTTCTATGAAGATCAAGTGATGTCTTTGCCACAACTGATTTATATGGTCGATTTCAATATCTAGCCCGTGTGGTCGGTCAATGCATGATTTATGTTGAAGGAAGTCACATTCCAAGCATTTGTAGGCGGGACCACGCAATATTGCTTTCTTGCACACCCAGCAAAAAGCACCATTATCATCATCGTTTTCCAGCTCTTCACAGAAGATCAAGTGATGCCATATACTGTAATCTTCGGCATCCATCTCTCTCAAAAAATCATACCCACGATCGACCACCTCCACTTGTTGGTCTTGTGCCGATGTATCTTGGACTTGATCAGCCATGTCTAAATTTTTGTTGTTAATGACGTAAATCTATGAATTGAGATGATGGGAGTCTCCAAGGGAGAAGTTTTTGTTGTTTGCTCTTCACAAACGAGGTAGCTTAGCTTGTAGTTTTCAAGTTTCTGACAATCTATTGATCGATGATCGGACTCCCCACATCTAAAACAATGGATGTTGGAGTTGGAAATCTGGCCTCGCGTAGGTTGAGGCTCATGAGGACGGACTCCTCATGTATTCTAATCTCCTCTTGGTGTAGATCTGATGATATTGCTCTTGGCTTGCTGTTTTTCTACAGTCAAGGCACGCTGGTAGGCTTCAGAAACCGTCCAGAAGGAGTAGAGACTAAGGACGTCTTGTAGGGATTGCCGCAAATTGCCCAGGTATCGTGCCACCAATTGCTCATCGATCTCGGACAAGTCTTTTCAAGTAGCTAATTGATAGAATTCTTTGGTGTAATCATCAACAGATCTTGCACTTTGTCTTAGGGTATGAAGCCGTTGAAACAACATCTAAATGTATTCGAAGGGAAAAAGTGTCCCTTCATCTTCTCTCAATCGTAGATCTTCGGCTTGCCTTGTCTATCTCGCAATCGCTTTAACTACTCCCACCAAGCAGATGCGCGATCTTTTAGCTTGATGGTGATAAGCTTCACCTTCATGCGACCTAAAACCTCTTTATAATCAAAGATCCTCTCTATTTCATGCAACCAATCAATGAAGCGTTCGGCTTGTAGAGGGCTAGAAAATTCTGAAAGCTCAACCTTGAAGCCTAAGTTTGCATATCACTCATCCCGACCATGCTATTTCTGACCCAGAACAGGGATGTGATACGGGTTCTCAAAGCTGAAATCTGAATCGCGATCATCCATCTCGCGATCCCTTTCCAAGTTTTGCGCCGCTAGACGCTGGGTTAACTCCACAATTTGCCTCTACATGTCTTCAATTGTTACTATGGTAACTCCACAACCTGCCTCTACGTCTCGTACATTGTGATCATTGTGAGGGACTTGCTCAATCAGAACCTGTCCATACTGACCGCTAGCCATGAAAACTGATTAAAATAATTCACTAAGAAGATGCTAAGCTCTGATACCAACTGATGCTAGACAGAACTATAATTGTTCTAATAGCGTATGATAACAGCAGAAACTAAGAATTGAAGATTGAAATTGAAACTTAGAAGAGATAAAATACCAGATAGGGAAAAGAAATACCCTAGTTGCTCCAAATAAGCAAACAAAAAATAACTCTGAAAGACCAAAATTATATTGATTCTTCAAAACTGAATTAAAAAATAACATAAACTAGATACATTTATATAGGCTAAGATATGCTCCTAATTTAACGAGGAAAAGCGAAAACCAAAGCCTAATTGGAAAAGTAAAACATAATCCTAATGGAAAAAGAAAACCTAATCCTAATTGAAAATGAAAACCCAATCCTTATTAAAAAGGAAACCTAAAACATACATATATAAATAAAATAAACCAACTTAATGTTGGTCTCTCCAGCATCACTAATTCTTTCATCTTTCATCTTCCCTGAAGAGCTGCAATTCGAGCTGCCAATTCATGATACTCTGGTAACTTAGGATGCACATGTCCAGCCATTCTCAGCATCTCTGGTTGTAAGGAAGGGGCTCGAACATGCTTTTTTGTTGCCTCGTGTAAAGTTGGCTCCGGTGTGAGAGCTGCTGTTCTGTCTGGTGGAACATCCAAATGAGATTTTTTTTCTATTCCTCCTATATTCACCATACTGATGATCTCTTTGTTGAGAAGGAGGAGGTTTCAGATATGCTTTTGTTTTGCCTGATTCAAAGGGTGACTGCTTAGTGTATTGCGTCAGATGGCCATCTAGCTTCCTTTCCTCCTCATCCCTTGGATCACAATCAACTGCATGTTTGGTTCGTTCTTGTGGTTTCAAGTTTCTCCTCTCAACTGACCTTGGTTTTGGCTTATCAACATTACCTTTTAATTTTGTGGGGGGTGGTTCCTCTGAACTGCTTTTGTTTTTGTCAGACATCTTTTTGAGGTGAAGTGGAGGGATAAAGTTATGGTGCAACTGTCTCTCCTTTTCTACTTCATCCTTACTTGAAGTTTTTAGGCCATCTTGGGACGAATCTTTAGTCCTCTCTTGTTTATTGCTGCTAGGCTTCCTGTATCTATCGCCAATGACATCCTTTCTTCCATGAAAATTACGGTCACTATCCTTTCTTTTTGTAATAAAACCCTTCCCATTGCTCAATCTGTTCCCAGCATTCTGGTTGTCTCTTTCTGGGACTGCATCATCCTTGTTTTTCTTCCATTTCTCATCATCAATATTGCTTAGAGAACCACATTTAGGATGGTCCTGGAAGAAGTCATACATGTTGCAAAAAATAATCAGAAGTAGAAAGGGAGCTCAACATGCAAATACAATTAAAACAAGTAGGACGACTAAATAGGCAGGAAGCAAGGCAAGCTTTGGCATCTTAGTAATAGAGAGTGAAGCTTACTTGTTTAGGTGCAGTAGTATACAATTTCTGTTCTAAAGCCTTGCTATTCCATCCTATATTGGATTCTTGTGCTACGTCTTGCAGTAACTGGATCTTGATCTTCTTTGTAGGAGGATTTGACCTCAAACTCTCAACAAACTGATTAATCAAAGCCATTAGCTTGGTTGGTACCCGAAACAAAGATATTCACAAAAGAAGCAATGAATAATATTAATGCACTGGAGCTGTGAATAGTAGAGACGAGCTACCAAGGAACCTATGAATTTACCTCTTTATTTGTATAAGATTCAAGGGAATTTCTATATCTATCAGTAAACACAGTTCGCAGGTCTCGGAGCTCAGGCAAATCATAGAATCTTGCGGCTGCGTACATCAAAGATGGTACAGCTTCCTTGCACTCCTCAGGGCAATCCCTATATAAAGGATAAAACAGAAGGTGCAGGGAAAGATATGAATTTCAGGATCAGAACAATTAAATTTAATAAGAAAGTTTAGCATTTTTTTCAGGTCTAATTTAAGTATAAACTGAAATGTAGATTAAAATCAACATTTTGAAGATTAAAGTCCAAAAATTAGCTCCAAGTGAACAAAACATCTTAATGATTTATCTTTGCAAAACGAGTATACCCCAATTAAGGCTGTAATCGAGTCGAGTTTTGCAATTTTAAGACTAGCTTGTTTTGGAGGACATATATTCGAGCTGAACTCGAATATATGTCCGAGTTATGAAATGTGTATTCAAGCTCAGCTTGTTAGAAGCTTAGGCAAGCTCGAGTCTATTGATAATGCTATTCGAGCCGAGTTGGGTACTCAATTGAGCTCGAACTATGCTATTAAATTTTTTAATGTGTGATCCGAGTGAAGTTTAAATCCGAGTTCATAAATAACCTTTATACATTTATTTAAATATAAATATATAATATATAACTATATAAGGCACATTATACAATGTATATAACTATAGTCTATATGTAACAAATTAACAGAATATTATTATATATAGCTATAGAGTAAAAAATATAGTATAAGTATAATATGAGCAAATAGTAAGTCAAGTATACTATATATAACTAATTAACTATATTATAAGTATAATATATAATCATTTTTAACCATGTACGATGTAGCATATGTATAGTTATATAGTTATATATTAACTATTCAATATAATTATATTGTTATATACTAACTATATATTAATAACTAAATATGTTAGTTTATGAATTAACTAGTTAGTATGTTAATAATAGATATACATACACACATTGATACATACATTCATAGTAATACTACTATATATTAAAGTATTATAATTAACATGAAATACTATATTTACTTAATTAGTATAGTTAGTTACTTAGGAATTAACAATATATATATATATATATCTGTGTGTGTATATTAATCAAAGTAACGTATATACTATAGATAAGCACTTAACTATACTTATATAGTTAATTAGTTCTTAATAATATTAATTTAATTAGTATATATTAAACTACTAGGCTCGTGAGCCATAAACAAGTCGAGCAAGCTGGTCTAATCAAACCTTAAACGAGCTAAGCTTGTGAGCTCCTATTGAGTTATGTCAGGCGAATCAAGTATATATCATTTACTAATAAAGCGGATTTCTGCAATAACGAATGGGTTTGTACAGTACCGAGCTCGAGCTTGGGTTGGGTTTTACCAAGCGGGTATCGAGAAGATTGTTAAACGGACTGATTTATTTACAGCCCTACCCCCTATTGAATATGCATTTAAATTGGTCCGACAAAGGATCTAATGGTAAACTACATAATTATTCTCTCTCTTCTCTTCTACACATCCAAACAAGAGAAAAGAACCTTTCTTCTCCATCCCTATCCTTTCCCTTCTTTTTTAACTCCTAATCATAGTGTAAATTGAATGAGATAGAAAACAAGAAGCAGCATACAAGCATTTGCTTCCATCTCCAGTTAAAACATAATAAGATAAAAAGATTGAGTGCATTTGAGCAAAAGTTAAAATATAAATTTAAGCAGAAAAAGAGCTTGAATGCATGTTAAAATGGTATCAACATACTTAGATGGTAATTTCAAAGCAATACTTCTCATAAGTCTAGATACGCAGCTCTATTACTTCGTGTGGCCTCTATTCTACTTATCTAGTTCCTTGAAAGAAGGTTAAATATATTTCCTAAAAAAAATTCAGTAAGATAAACGGAAATCCCCCGAAAAAATGCATTTTTGTTTTAAGTCGAAATCCCATATCAGTGAGACAGAGAACTAGAGATCAAAAGAGAGATGGCATGGCATGACTACTTGGGTCAAGAATGCTATTTGATAGAGCGTACAAAATCACTATTAGTTAGGCAGTCACATGTACCTCTGTTTATTCATGGCAGAGAGATGATTGGAGATACACCCACAGAACTTTTCAATGAATTCGTAACAAGCTAACATGTTTTGCTCGACTAGAAGCCTTTCTGCCTGTTCACCATTTACATAGAGTTAAAAGCTTTAGCTAAACATAATATGAATGAGTCTGTGTGTGATAATTTCCATATGAATATATGCAAAATAAGGATGTAAGCTGTGTTTTACTGCTCTAATTTAGTGTTCAAGAAAGTATAATCTCTTTCAATTATCCATACACAGAAATATAATCATTCATCAGTCGTATTTACTACAAAATGAAGAAACTAAACTGCATTTGAGGTGAGTTGAGGGTACAAGACCCATCCCCATAAGAACGCAAAATATTGTTTTGCTTAGCTCTCAGAATCAATGGGAGGAATTGTCTTCTATTTATAATGAACCATATACAACTAATCAGTTCTTGCATGTTACAACTACACTTAATAAGACTCTACACCTTAGCAATTCTTCACTACACTTTACAAACTCTTCCACTTCAAGTGATTTATATGTCATGTAACTCCCCATTATTACGGCAATTCTTATGACTTTTGTGTAGTTTTCTGACTCTTCTCATCCTTCAAGAATTCTATTCTAATACGCTCCTGCAAACCCAACAGTAGATCACGTACGTTGAGGTTTGATCTTGAACATCAAAGGACTGAAAAATGGTTTTTATAGCCTGAATTGGAACATTAGCTTCTTTGGCTGACAGTGGCTACTATGGCTGTGACTTGAACATTGGTTATTTTGGCTTAAAACCCACTGGATGGAGCTGAACTAGTTTTGAATCGGGTTGAAAACTGCTTGAAAATGCTATGAATTGGGTTGAACCGATTTGAATACTCTGAAAAATTGGTTGAATTGGAGTGAACCGAATGAGAAGGTTTTGAACCATTGTGAATTGGGGTGGGGAACAGGCTAGTGACCTTAGACCCGTAGGCCAAGTCGGATGGTGGGCCTTGTGTACCACTAGGAGTTGGTGGGCTTGGTTGAAAGACAGGATGAACCGGCCTAAAACTCAATTGGATCGGGACTGATGATTGGATTGTTAAGGAGAACATTTTAGCACGTGTTTCCAAGTTTCCTGTTGTCCCTAATCTAGCAATCTCCACGTGTGCCACTATCCAAGTCCAGCAAGTGTCTCCATAAGTACCACTTCTTCAAGTTACCCCACGTGTAGGAGCAATCAAGTAATACAGTAGCTGCTTCCAAAATCTGCAAAAGATCACTCCTCCTTTCACACCATTCTTCTTGCCTTCAATAGTTCACTCAAGACTTCGGTTGCTTCAGTTCTTGTGAACACTAGCCTTCGGTTGTCTCCTCTGCTCCCATCAACAATAGCTTCCTATACCTCCAAGTCCTCTGCTTCTGCTCAAGCCAATTCCCAAGCACACTGCTGCCTTCTTCTCAATGACCATACTTCTTGGTTTTTTATTATTTGTCTCCATCATGTAATTTTATATTCTTTATAGTCTATCTTCTTGTAAATGTTCTTTAGCCCACTAGCTATAAATTAAAACCCTTCACTGTTCTTGGTAGTTAACCAAAACAATTTGCTTAAGATTTTCATGGACGAAAGTCAATTTGCTTGAGCTCCAAGGACCGATTGACTTCCATAATCACACAGCAGAAATGATAAAACAGATAGAAAAGCGAAATCTATGAACCCCAATTAAACAAAAATATGAAAAGACTTTTTCAACAAATTGAGGCCACAAGATCATCCAAAACGATCAAAAACTAATCTTGAATCTCAGCAGCTTATTTACTACATCAATTCAAAAAACTAGGACAAAACCGGAATATCATACAGCTGAAAGCCAAATGAACCTGAAACTTACCCTGCCATAGGCTTCGATGTCATGGCCATTCCTAAGAAGCTCAGCAATATCATTCTTCCAATGCTTCTGCATCACACTTCTCTTAGTCCTTATGGCCTCGAGCCGCTTCTTCAACAGATTGATATTTGATTTGCTATATCAATAAAGCCCAAAAAATCAGACTAACGGAAATTAAAACAAACCCAACAATCTAAACAAATCAGAGACACAAAATACCAAATATTGGAAACAAAAAAAAAAAAATGAAAAAAGGAAAAGATTTTTGTCGAACCATTTGGAGTAGAATTTCGACTTGAATAATCCGTCAAACATGGTGATGATCGACCAAGATTTTTGGAGAAAATCCAATGCGTGGCAGAGAGGGAAAAGGTGAAAGATGGGGTTGATAGAGAAAGAGAAAGATTGTGTAATGGTTATACAATAAAAGTGATGCGAAGGTAAAGAACAAACTATGAAAATGGGATTCAGGCCTTGCCAAGAATCAGCGTTAGAGAAAACCAGAAAAAAAAAACAATGGGGGTTCTTGAGGGAGAGAGATGCAAAGACCCAAATGACTAGAAAGATAGAGAGACAGAGGAATGGTCAAGCAGAAAATATTTATAGATTGGAAAGTTGGAAAGCTGAGACAGAGACTTGAGTATTTTATTTTTTGTACATAGAGACTTGGTATTTGCGCGCGCGTTTTCTAAAACAGGGTCGTTAATAGTAAGGAGGTGAAAATTACGTTCATATCCGGCACTTGAACACTTTCATGAGGTGGACGTGAAATTCATGGAGGGGTAGTTTAGGTAAATAATATTGGAAAAAAGTGTTACCTTACGGACCAAGGCAAAAATAGAGGTCATGAATTTAGGTAGATTATTAAATTAGGGCGGCTCAAGCTTAGTCAATCCCATTCTAGGTAATTAAAAAATTAAAACGATTTTTATTAAACTCTTTTTTAAAAAAAAAAAAATGAAACAGATTAAGGATAGGAGCCCACCTTTTTCAGCAAATTTTGACCGTCATTTACGGATATTCCTAGCTACGTAATCGTTTCTTGGGCTGTAAGTAGGAAGTAGGTTGTTAGGCATCGAATCCACCTCACTAATAAACTTGCTGCTTGTCTGAAATTATTTATATTTTAGATAAATATATAAAGGTTGTTAATAAATTCGGGCTTGAACTCTGTTTGAATCACACATTAAAAAATTTAATAGTCTAACTCGAGCTCGATCGAGTACCCGGCTCGAATGGCATTGCTAATAAGCTCCAGCTTGAGCTCACACTCGCCCGAGCGTCTAACGAATCGAGGTTGAACACACATTTAATAACTCAACTTGAACTTGAGCTCGACTTGAATAGGTATCTTCATAAATGAGCTACTCTTAAAATCTTAAAGTTCGGCTTGACCCAACTTAATTACAGTCCTAATAACAATAACGTCCTCCCAAATGTGAAAAAACAATTGGGAGTTTACATATATTTCTCACAACCAGCTGTCAAATGAAAATAATTATTTCATTGGGATCTAGATTTCTTGTTATGAGGCTATCTAAAATTTATAGAAATTCGGACAACTTAAAAAAAGGGTTAAGGACCTACTTGTTTTATATAGGTCGATTTTAGAATGAGAAATGCTATTCAGCATTCTCATAACATTCTTGTCTATTTGTCACATTCACATCCACTTTTTTTTTTTTTTTTTTTTATTTAAAAAAAAAAACAAAACAAAAAGAATACTACTTGAGAATGCTGAGTAGTATTTCTCTTTTAGAATAGGTGTGTCCCGCATTCTAAGTTGCTCAGGACATGTAAGCCTCTTGAGACATAAGAGTCCCAGATGAGTAATGCTAGAGGAATTACCAAAGTCCTCCTTGAGTTCCACTAAAAGTGATGTGTCTTTTAAAATCACAATTGAACTTGTGATAATTAACTATTAAATTTTAATTAATAATAAGTTTAAAAACCACATCATTTTTTAAAGAAGTTAATGAGTACTTGAGTCCTCCCTTTAGTATTATTCGTTCCACATGCCACAACACCCCTCTTTTTCTAAACTATATGATCTACTTTTTACTAATTGATTAACTTCAATTAACGGGTAGTGTATATATATATATATATATATATATATATATATATATATAAAGTTGCTTCTTGGAACAAATGACATTTTTAGTCTTTTTGTTTAACATGAAATGAGAGGAAAAATTAGAATTCAGGTGTGAGTATTCTTCAGAATTTAAATTTTATGGAGTTTCAGTCTTCTTTTTTGAAGATTTTGTTGTAAAATTATTTTGAATCAGACAAGAGCGTTATCTTTAAAAGTTAATTTCGTACTCCCACAAAGTATTAAAGTCGGTGGAATCGAATCTCTTGACACGCAATTTTTTAAAATTAAACTTTAACATTAATTTCGTTAAGGACCACTTAATACGAATGTCAAATAAATAACCTTTGTATGGCTTTGCCAAATGAAATGGATAGGTGAGAAACGGCCATAAAAAAAAAAACAAACTAATTCACCTCTCCGTTTCTTAATTATTATTTTATCTAAGAAGGATATGCTTTTGTACAGATGTACTTCTCACTAGTGGGATTGGAAACAATTTTCTTTTTATAGACATGAGAAAGCTTATATATGGTTTCGAACGGTCAAAATGTAATCTGATGATTTTTTTTTATTAAAAGCTCATGTATTAACAACAAACGGTAAAAACGTTTGAAGAATATTATCATAAAACTCGTTAATGACCAACGGTCATAAAGATGGAAAATTTTTAAAGCTGGTTTTTTCTTTCTAATAAAAACTTATGTCAGAGGTAAAAGAGAAATAATGTTTGTAACCCTACAATAGATTTCATATAAAATGATTTCCATAAATAAGACAGGATAAGTTAATGTTCGAAATAACATGAAGGGTTTCAATATCACAATATCACCTCTATTTTTTTTTTTTTTTAAAAAAAACAATATCACCTCTAGCCAGTAGCCGATGAATCTAGACATGAAGGGCATTTTCTATGAAGAAAAAGATAAAATTATTTCATTTTTTATGATGATGTAATTCATGAATTCATTTGTGATCAACTTAAATGAGCATCAGATTTAATAGCAAAAGATCGTTCTCTCAACAATTTTCTTGAGATGTCACCGCTCAATTGCCCACTTAATGTTAATCATTTTATAGTTGTCCTCATTCAAGTTGACAAATGAATTCATGAATTACATCATCATAAAAAATGCAATAATTTAATCTTTTCTTAATAGAAGTTTATAATAGAAAGAATGATTTGTTACAGATCTAAAGTTTAAGAAATAAAATGTAAAAGCAAAAACGATACCGACCTCAAAATTAATCAAGAATGATATTTACAAAAATCTATCTTATTTGGAAGCATCCAAAATATACAAACTTTTTTTTTTTTTTTTTTCAAGAATACAAAACAAGTTTAGTATGATGAGGGCATCTAGTGATTGCTCCATCAGCGGGCCGCCTGGTTGTTTGATTTTTGTCAAACAAAAATAAAAATATTTCTATAGTTCTCTTTTAGATAATTTTGCGTCTATTTTAGGCAGGCGAAAAGAGGTACTTACAAAGCCCTTAAGAGTTTATTTGAGATTACATTAAAGAGTTTAAAAAATATTTTTAGTACTTAAAATTCTGTGCCAAACAAAAAGCTGGTTCTTTTGGTAGAAAAACTCGCTTTTGGAAAATGTTTAAAAATGAAAATTTTTCTAAAAAAATATTTCTAGTGAACCTGCGGGTAATGATCCAGTGAGGAGCGGTGCAGGTGCACATGTGGGCAGGGATCCAGTGCGGCGCAGTGTAGGTGCAGATGCGGGCTAGGATCTAGTGCGGCGCGGTCCAGGTGCACGCTTGGGTAGGAATTTGGTGCGGCGTGGTGCAGGCGTGCTAGAGGTGTGGCGCGTGGATCTTACGCATAGAAGCGGCGAAGGCGCGTTGGATGACCTAGGGGCGCGTGCTTGACGGATCCTTTGTAGATTAGTAGCCTATGATCTGGATTCCGGTGTCTTCTTCTACAAACGGCTGACTAGAGCAGCGCGTGGTGGCCAGCGATGGCGCATGAAATGTTGACAGAAACTTTGGGCGACGTGTGGAGGCGCGTGACACTAGATTTTTGGCTGATTTTGGCATATTTGGACTCAATGGCACTTGATTTGTTGATTGGTGTGACTCCCAAGGCAAGTAGAGGACTGTGGAGGCATGTGGAGAAGCAGATAGACAACGGTGCATGGAGGCGAGTGAGAGGAACTACGGATCTTGAGGTGGCGCGTGAGAGCACGTTGAATGGCGGTTTGGGTTGATTCCGGCGGGGTTGTGTAGAGCGACTTTCAAGCTTTCAATACATGTGCCACACATTGTGAGTGAAGGCCTGGATGGCTGAGATCCGTGGAGGGTAGTGTAGGCGGTGAGCGAGGACAATCGAAACAGTGAGATCATCAGAGGGAACACCAGGAAACATCAAGGATGTTTATTTGAAGGCCACAAGAAAGTGTCTTTGATACCATGTTAAAATAAGTGCGGAAATATAAAATATGGAGAAAAGAGCGGAAAAGAGAAAGAGAGAAAGAGACATTAGGAATTACGGGTAGTTCGGTGTTAAACACTTACTTTCACCACTTTAAAGGGCCCTTAGAGCTACATTGTACTCATTGACTTGATTTGTCTACAATATAAAGGTCTCTATTTATAGAGTATAGGATAAACATAAGTATGGTTAGGGCTGTAAATGAGCCCACCTGTTCGCGAGCGCGCTCGATACCCGCTCGGTTAAACTCGACCCGAGTTCGAGCTCGGTACAGTACAAACCCGCTCGTTACAGTAAAAGCCCGCTCGATTAGTTAGTGATACATACCCGACTCGCTCGACTAAGCTCGATAGGGGCTCGTGAGCCTGGCTCATTAAGGCTCAAATAGACCGGCTTGTTTAAGGCTCATGAGCCTGGCTCGTTTAAGGCTCGAATAGACCGGCTTATTATTATCATTATCATATGATTTAAGTTATCTAACATTGTACTTATCACTTATGTCATATAATTATATAAATACTAGATCAAATGATAATAGGAATATAATAAAAATTTGTTAGGTTTAGTCATTATAATTTATATCATTGATTCATTATCATTATATACTTATCATTATCATTATTATATGATCTAAGTTATCGAATATTGTACTTATGTCATATAATTATATAAATACTAGATCAAATAATAATAGGAATAAGATAAAATTTTGTTAGGTTTAATCATTAAAATTTATATCATTAATTAATTATCATTATCTACTTAGCAATGCTATTAATATAGTCTCAAATTAAATTATTAGTATTATAATGAACAATATATATTATTAATATATACTAAACTAATACCATTAAGTTAACAAATCAATTAATTAACATAGGTTATAAGTAGGTTGTAACTTAATAAATGAGCCGAGCTGCCCATTTAAGGTTCGAAAAGCCTTAAATGAGCCGAACTACCCATTCAAGGCTCGTTAAGTCTTAAATGAGCATAGTTGGCCCATTTAAGGCTCGAAAAGCCCTTTTATCAAGTTCGGGCTCGACTCATCAAAGCCTTTTAATTGAGCTCGAGAACTCGCGAGCTTGAGCTCGAGCTCGAGTATTGTTTAACGAGCCGAGCTTGAGCTGGGGTTTCTAAGCCCGGCTCGAGCTCGAGCTCGGCTCGTTTAAATATTTTCTTAAACGAGCCGAGCTGAAAATCTTAAAGCTCGACTCGCTCGACTCGATTACAGCCCTAAGTATGGTAATCAAACAATCAACCATAAATAGTGAATATTACATTTTTACCCAAATATGGAATATATGGAAAAAATATTATATTATCCGTATATTTTAACAAACTTCTTTACAAGAGTGCTTATGATTTTTTTTTTATCAAAATAATTATTTCTTGAAATAGCCCTTATTAAAAAAGGAATTAGTGTAGTGAATTAGTATTGTAATAGCTATTCTTATAGCCATGATGGAATGGTTATTCCATCAATTGAAAGAATAATCATTCCTCTTAAATTTAAAAGGAATAGTTATTCCCTCAATTAAATGAATAGTCATTCTCTTATAACCATCAGAATGGCTATTCCAAGGTTAATGCACTACATTCATTCTATTTTTTATAAAAGCTATTCTTTAGAATAATCATTCCACGTACCAAACATATCCTTAGCAACTGTTATGAATCCCTTTTATTTCTGGTTGCCATCCCCACTCCACATTTGGTCTTGTGTTGGCATCTATGAGAGTCCCTCGCCCTTCCTGTTAATAATCATCTTTTGCGTCCAGTGAGAAAGAGTGTTGCAAAAGGAGTTGCTAGGACAATATAAGAAACCTGAGGCTTTGAGTTTGCTTGCTAAAGGAGGTGCTTTTGAAGTTTTATTCCTAGACCATTATAACTTCTTGTATATTAATTTATTGATTAATTTATTGTGAACCCTATTGCTGAGGATTTTAGTAAGGTTAAAGGTATCAGCATATATGTATGTGTACCCTATGCTAAAAGTATTTTTCTCTTTTAGCTTCTCTTCTCACAAGCTCGTTCTTACCTTTGTCTGTTCCTATAATTTTCTATTTATGTTAGTAGTTGATGATGACAAAGATGAAGATTTGAATATGAACATTATAGTTGTGCTTGGCTGCATCTGATCTTGAAGGCCTACATGGGCATGAAACTTGGAATAAACATCACCTCCAGCAATTCAAGCAGCCTCGATAAAGAGAGGGCTGTGGGGATCAGGATTAATTGGCTAGAATTAATTGACTAAATTGTAGCCAATCTGGGCGGCTAATGAGAGAGTGCCTCGAGTGTGTCTACCTATCCCGCAGAACTTGGGCAACATAAAGTGTAGGGCCCACTTGTTCGGGCAAGTGGACCTTATCAGAGTCGTTATTGGATTACTGGTGCTGAAGTGCAATGATGTATTTGGGAGTGATGAATTGGAAACTGTTTAATATTTGATGTTCTGTTTCATAGTATTGATTTAGTAAATTGCAGTCAAGTGGATATTAATTAATTTGGAAACTTTCATGTTACTATAGGTCTCATCTTGATTAAATTTAACTGGTAATGTCGACAAAGGATGGAAGGTTGCTTCTATATTTGGTCATACTATTGTTGATATATATTTATATTTATGTACGCGAACCTTCCCTAATGCACTGAGATTTTATGTAAAACATGTGTGAACATGGGCTCTTTTTCGGGCAAGTGAATTTAGATTCCCACTGTTATTTCATGTAGGAAATAATTAAATGGCTAATTTAACAAGTTGGACAGGAACTTAAGTTTAATGTATTACATTTATCCTCCTTAACAATCTCTTTTAGATGTTGGGCTACAATTTAGCTAACTAAATTGTAGCCAATCCCCATTTGACTGAGGTACCCACCTTCCTTAGGACCTATAGCCGCCTTTGTAAGACTGTTTGAATTGTGTGTAATTTGGACAATTGCTCCTAAAACCTTATAAAAGAATTAAATAAATCATAGGCACTATACCAATAACTTTTGAAAAAAAAAAAAAAAAAAAAACTATCTTCCTTTTCTTTTTCAACATTGTCCAACTAAGTTTCGTCTTTAAAATGTTTCCTCTTTTTTATTTCATCAATAGAAAATTATCTTAGAAGTGAGCTTTTTTTTTTTTTTTTTTCCCTCTTTGTTCTTATTCTTTTTTGTCCAAGAAAACGACAATTTTCCCCCATCTACAAAGTTCCCTAATCCTATAAAGATGGATTTTTTTAAAAAAAAAAAATTTATAGGGGGGCAAAATTAAAAAATAGAGTTAAACAAAAATTAATTATAAATTATTAGAGAATATAAATAACAAAATAAATAAACAATTCAAAAAATTTATTATAATTTAAAACATATAAATATAACTTAAAATTTATTTTATTTTCACTATCGTGTTAATTTATTCAGTTTTTCTCGGTTTTCACATTCTAACATAGTTGCAAGAAATTTAATTATCAGAATGTTGTTTGCCTTTGCTTTTTAAACAAAAAATGCAAAAGCTTTAAAAATAGAGATATGAATACAAAATTATATTCCTAGTTACTAAAAAAAAGGGTAGATTTTTTATAGGCACTTCCACCTCACACTCCCCAACCTATAAAAGAAATAGCTAAAAAAAAAAAAGACATAGGGATATTAAGTTGTCAATAATGTAATTAGAAAGAAAAAAAAAAAAGTTGTCAATAATGTAAAACCAAGGCTAGATATTTTTGCCGTAAATCACCAACAAAAATATTTTTGGATCAACAAGAAGCTCTCTTGAATCAGTCATCACATCACCTTTTCAGATGACATTTTTTTGTTTGCTTCACACTATCTCTATCGTTCTCCATAAAGGTTTAAGCTAAAAGAACCTTTGGGTTATATATGATGATACGAATAAAAAAAAAATGAATTCATTTTTTGATCATGGAAGAACATAATTATTGTTGCCACTTTATTTGATCATATTATTGTTGTATACAATGAATTCATTTTTTGATCATGGAAGAACATAATAATAAATCAAATAGAATAAACATATGTTTATGTAGTGACAAATGACAAGAAAATATTAAAAAGATACCCAAGATTCTTGGCAACAACATCAATTGATAGAATTAATTTCTCAAATCCTACCATCACAATGCCTTGAAAACTATCATCAGGACCAAAAACTATTTTTTTTTCTTTTTCTTTCTTTCATTTTTTTAAAATTTTTTTTAAAAAGGAGTTTTCATCTTCCCTACATGTGCTCAATTTTTAATGGCATTAATTTTTTTTTAAGAGGCCTATGCATTTTAAGATTTGTTTTTAAGTACTTAAGATATGTAAGGACGTATTTGTAATTGCATTGTCCCTTTACGTTTTGTTTTTTTTTTTTTTTGGTCAAGACATGTGTGCCCATTGCCATGAAAGCTGAAACGTGCCCATCGCCCTTTTTTTTTTTTTGGTAAGCTTTCCCTTGTTTGAGTTTGACAGTTATGCACTTAAAAAAAAGCAATGCTATATGCCCAACCAAGGTGTCCAACAATATAGTTTTTCTTGTTAAAATTTTATGGTTGCTAGGTGAGGGTGGTCGAGTGCCCCCTCTGGGCTCCCCCTCCTTTTGTCACTATCCATAGACTCTACATCGTACTATGCATTATCGAAATATTTTTTAGAAAAGAAACCAAACACCTCTTATCTACTGGTACATCACTTCCCTTTTTCAACTTGGATTTTTTTACCAATTGAAAAAGAAACCAAACACCTATTATCTACTGTTACCTCACTTCCCTTTTCCAACCAGGATAATTTGTATGGTTTTGAATGGTGATCAGTCTTTAGTTGAAGCTTATTAATTGCCTCCTCTAATACAACATTCTCACACCTGCCACTGTCAATAATCATCTTGCAAACCTCCTCCGTGATCGTGCATGTGGTATGAAAAATATTGATTCTTAACCAATCTTCCCCGTAGTCATCTTTTGGAGTGAGCAAGCTTTTTTCTGACAGAAAACATCTTGTTCCCATCTCTATACAAAATCTCATCGTCATTGTCGTCATCAAAAACAAGATCTTCGATGTCGACTTCTTCTACTGTCTCATCTTCAATTAAGAGATTCTTGTCCGTTTTGCTAACAAGTTTTCGACAATCTGTCCATCGATGATCGGGCTCCCCACATTTGAAACAACGGATGTTGAAGTTGAAACTCTGGTCTCACGTAGGTTAAGGCTTATGAGGACGGACTCCTCACGTATTCTGATCTCCTCTTGGTGTAGATCTGATATTGCTCCTGGCTTGTTGTTTTTGTATAGTCAAGGCATGCTGGTAGAGAAGGAGTAAAGACTAAGGACGTCTTGTAGGGACTGTCACAAACCGCCCAGGTATCGCGCCACCAACTACTCCTCGATCTCGGACAAGTCGTTTCGAGCAGCCAATTTATAGAATTCTTCGGTGAAATCATCAATAGATCTCGCACCTTGTCTTAGCGTATGAAGCCATTGAAACAATGTGTGAATATATCCAAAGGGTAAAAATTGTCCCTTCATCTTCTCTCAATTGCAAATCTTTGGCTTGCCTAATCTATCTCACGATCGTTTTAACTACTTCCACCAAGCGGATACGCGATCCTTCAACTTGATGGTGATAAGCTTCATCTTCATGCGATCTAAAACCTCTTTATAATCAAAGATCTTCTCTATTTCGTGCAACCAATCAATGAAGCCTTCGGCTTGTAGAGGACCAGAAAATTCTGAAAGCTCAACTTTGAAGCCTAAAGTTTGCATATCACTCATACCGATCACACTGTTTTTGACCCGGATCAAGGATGTGACATGGGTTCTCAAAGCTGAAATCTGAATTGCGATCATCCATCTCGCGATCCCTTTTCAAGTTTTGCACCACTAGACCTTGGGTTAACTTGGCAACTTGCCTCTACAAGTCTTCTATTGTCATGTCTCGTACATGGCGATCATGGTAAGGGACTTGCTCAATCGGAACCTGTCCATACCAGCCACCAGCCATGAAAACTGATGAAAACAATTCACCCCAAGAAGACGCTAAGCTCTGATACCAACTGACGCCAGATAGAACTATGATTGTTTTAACAATGTATGATAGCAGTAAAAACTAAATATTGAAGATTGAAAATGAAACTTAGGAAGAGATAAAATAACAAATAAAGAAGAGAAATACCTTAATTGCATCAAATAAGCAAACAGAGAATAACTCTGAAAGATCAAATTATATTGATTCTTCAAAACTGAATTGAACAATAACATAGACTAGATACCTTTATATAGGTTAAGACATACTCCAAATTTAACAAGGAAAAGGAAAAACCAAAGCCGAATTGGAAAAGTAAAACATAATCCTAATGAAAAAAGAAAACCCAATCCTAATGAAAAAGGAAAACCCAATCATTATTAAAAATGAAACCTAAAACACACATATATAAATAAAATAGACCAACTTAAGAGCTGGTCTTCTCCTGCATCACGAATTCTTTCATCGTTCATCTTCCCTGAAGAGCTGCAATCCGAGCTGCCAATTCATGATACTCTAGTAGCTTAGGATGTCCAGCGATTCTCAGCATCTCTGGTTGTAAGGAAGGGGCTCAAACAAGCATTTTTGTTGCCACGGGTAAAGTTGGTTCCGGTAGGAGAGCTGCTGTTCTGTCTGGTAGAACATCCAAATGAAATTTTATTCTATTCCTCCTATATTCACCATACTAATGATCTCTTTGTTGAGAAGGAGGAGGTTTCAGATATGCTTTTGTTTTGCTTGATTCAAAGGGTGACTGCTTCTTACTGTATTGCATCAGATGGCCATCTAGCTTCCTTTCCTCCTCATCCCTTGGATGACAATCAACTGCATGTTTGGTTCGCAAGCCTTCTTTAGCATCTTCTTGTGGTTTCAAGTTTCTCCTCCCAACTGACCTTGGTTTTGGCTTATCAACATTACCTTTTAATTTTGTGGGGGGTGGTTCCTCTGAACTGCTTTTGTTTTTGTCAGCCTTCATTTTCAGGTAAGGTGGAGGGATAAATTTATGGTGCAACGGTCTCTCCTTTTCTACTTCATCCTTACTTGAAGTTTTTAGGCCATCTTGCGATGAATCTGTAGTCCTCTCTTCTTCACTACTGCTAGGCTTCCTGTATCTATTGGCAATGACATCCTTTCTTTTTGTAATAAAACCCTTCCCATTGCTCAGTCTGTTCCCAGCATTCTGGTTGTCTGTTTCTGGGACTGCATTATCCATATTGCTTAGAGAACCACATTTAGGATGGTCCTGGAAGAAGTCATACATGTTGCAAAAAGTAATCAGAAGTAGAAAGGGAGCTGAACATGCAAATACAATTATGACAAGTATGACTAAATAGGCAGGAGGCAGGGGAAGCTTTGGTATCTTGGTGGATCCACTGGCGATTAAAGTTAAGGGCTTGGAAATTCTAAGCAACAAGGTTATATTGTTATATATAAAAATTGTGAGGTAAAAGCAGGCCTTTTGTAGAGATTGGAGGGGCGTGCTTACTTCATAGATGGTATGATATGGCTTCCATTGTCTCAAAGACCTCCCCCATCCTTACTTTTAAAGGTGAAAGATATCTTTTTATACCCCCAATCTCCGAATTGTTTTTCATTTCCCTTCTGACATATTTGTCTAACAATTTTGGAGGCAACTATAGTAATAGAGAGTGAAGCTTACTTGTTTGGGTGCAGTAGTATACAATTTCTGTTCTAAACCCTTGCTATTCCATCCTATATTGGATTCTTGTGCTATGTCTTGCAGTAACTGGATCTTGATCTTCTTTGTTGGAGAATTTGACCTCAACCTCTCAACAAACTGATTAATCAAAGCCATTAGCTTGTTCGGTACCCGAAACAAAGATATTTACGAAAGAAGCAATGAATAATATTAATGTACTGGAGCTGTGAATAGTAGAGACGAGCTACCAAGGAACCTATGAATTTACCTCTTTATTTGTATAAGACTCGAGGGAATTTCTATATCTTTCAGTAAACATAGTTCGCAGGTCTCGGAGCTCAGGCAAATCATAGAATCTTGCGGCTGCGTACATCAAAGATGGTACAGCTTCCTTGCACTCCTCAGGGCAATCCCTATATAAAGGATAAAACAGAAGGTGCAGGGAAAGACATGAATCTCAGGATCAGAACAATTAAACTTAATAAGAAAGTTTAGCCTTTTTTTCAGGCGTAATTTAATTATAAACTGAAATGTAGATTAAAATCAACATTTTGAAGATTAAAGCCCAAAAATTAGCTCCAAGTGAACAAAACATCTTAATGATTTATCTTTGTAAAACGAGTATACCCCCAACTGAATATGCATTTAAATTGGTCCGGCGAAGGATCTAATAATGGTAAACTACATAAGTATTCTCTCTCTTCTCTTCTACACATCCAAACAAGAGAAAATAACCTTTCTTCTCCATCCCTATCCTTTCCCTTCTCTTTTAANGAAGGTGCAGGGAAAGACATGAATCTCAGGATCAGAACAATTAAACTTAATAAGAAAGTTTAGCCTTTTTTTTCAGGCGTAATTTAATTATAAACTGAAATGTAGATTAAAATCAACATTTTGAAGATTAAAGCCCAAAAATTAGCTCCAAGTGAACAAAACATCTTAATGATTTATCTTTGTAAAACGAGTATACCCCCAACTGAATATGCATTTAAATTGGTCCGGCGAAGGATCTAATAATGGTAAACTACATAAGTATTCTCTCTCTTCTCTTCTACACATCCAAACAAGAGAAAATAACCTTTCTTCTCCATCCCTATCCTTTCCCTTCTCTTTTAACTCCTAATCATAGTGTAAATTGAAAGAGATAGAAAACAAGAAGCAGCATACAAGCATTCGCTTCCATCTCCAGTTAAAACATAATAAGGTAAAAGGATTGAGTGCATTTGAGCAAAAGTTAAAATATAGATTTAAGCAGAAAAAGAGCTTGAATGCATGCTAACATGGTTTCAGCATACTTAGATGGTAATTTCAAAGCAATACTTCTCATAAGTCTAGATACCCAGCTCTATTACTTCGTGTGGCCTCTAATCTACTTATCTAGTTCCTTGTAATAAGGTTAAATATATTTCCTAAAAAATATTCAGTAAGATAGACGGAAATTCCCCCAAAAAATGCATTTTTGTTTTTAGTCGAAATCCCATATCAGTGAGACAGAGAACTAGAGAGCAAAAGAGAGATGGCATGGCATGACTACTTGGGTCAAGAATGCTATTTGATAGAGCGTACAAAATCACTATTGGTTAGGCAGTCACATGTACCTCTGTTTATTCATGGCAGAGAGATGATTGGAGATACACCCACAGAACTTTTCAATAAATTCGTAACAAGCTAACATGTTTTGCTCGACTAGAAGCCTTTCTACCTGTTCACCATTTACATAAGAGTTAAAAGCTTTAGCTAAACATAATACGGATGAGTCTGTGTGTGGTAATTTCCATATGAATATATGCAAAATAAGGATGTAAGCTGTGTTTTACTGCTCTAGTTTAGTGCTCAAGAAAGTATAATCTCTTTCAATTATCCATACACAGAAATATAATCATTCATCAGTCGTATTTCTACAAAATGAAGAAACTAAACTGCATTTGAGGTGAGTTGAGGGTACAAGAACCATCCCTATAAGAACGCAAAATATTGTTATGCTTAGCTCTCAGAATTAATGGGAGGAATTGTCTTCTATTTATAATGAACCATATGCAACTAATCAGTTCTTGTACGTTACAACTACACTTACTAAGACTCTACACCTTAGCAATTCTTCACTACACGTTACAAACTCTTCCACTTCAAGTGATTTATTTGTCATGTAACTCCCCATTATTACGGCAACTCCTATGGCTTTTGTGTAGTTTTCTGATTCTTCTTATCCTTCAAGAATTCTATTCTAATACGCTCCCGCAAACCCAACAATAGATCACATATGTTGAGGTTTGATCTTGAACATCAAAGGACTGAAAAATGGTTTCTATGGCCTGAATTGGAACATCGTCTTCTTTGGCTGACAACAACTATTATGGCTGTAACTTGGATATTGGCTACTTTGGCTTGAAACCCACTGGATGGAATTGAACCGGTTTTGAACTGGGTTGAAAATTGCATGAAAATGCTATGAATCGGGTTGAACCGATTTGAATACTCTGAAAAATTGGTTGAATTGGTGTGAACCGAATGAGAAGGTTCTGAACCATGGTGAATTGGGGTGGAAAACAGGCTAATGACCTGGACCCGTAGGCCGGGTCGGATGATGGGCCTTGTGTACCACTGGGAGTTGGTGGGCTTGGTTGAAAGACGGGATGAAGGGGCCTATAACTCAATTGGATCGGGACCGATGATTGGACTGTTAAGGAGAACATTCCAGCGGGTGTTTCCACGTGTGCTGCTGTCCCTAATCCAGCAATCTTCACGTGTGCCACTATCCAAGTCTACCAAGTGTCTCCATGAGTACCACTTCTTCAAGTCACCCCACATGTAAGAGCAATCAATTAGTACAGCAACTACTTCCAAAATCTGCAGAAGATCACTCATTTCACACCATTCTTCCTGCCTTCAACAGTTCACTCAAGACCATAGCTTCCATGCCTTCGGTTGCTTCAACTCCTGTGAACAGTAGCCTTCGGTTGTCTCCTCTGCTCCCGTCAACAGTAGCTTCCCATACCTCCAAGTCCTCTGCTTCTGCTCAAGCTGATTCCCAAACACACTGCTGCCTTCCTCTCAATGACCATACTTCTTAGTTTTTATTATTTGTCTCCATCATGTAATTTTATATTCTTTATAGTCTATCTTCTTGTAAATGTTCTTCAGCCCACTGGCTATAAATTAAAACCCTTCACTGTTCTTGTTAGTTAACCAAAACAATTTGCTTAAGATTTTCATGGACGAAAATCAATTTACTTGAGCTCCAAGGACCGATTGACTTCCATAATCACACAGCAGAAATGATAAAACAGATAGAAAAGCGAAATCTATGAACCCCAATTAAAAAAAATATGAAAAGACTTTTTCAACAAATTGAGGCCACAAGATCATCCAAAACGATCAAAAACTAATCTTGAATCTCAGCAGCTTATTTACCACATCAATCCAAAAAACTAGGACAAAACCGGAATATCATACAGCTGAAAGCCAAATGAACCTGAGTCTTACCCTGCCATAGGCATCGATGTCATGGCCATTCTTAAGAAGCTCAGCAATATCATTCTTCCAATGCTTCTGCATCACACTTTTCTTATTCCTTATGGGCTCGAGCCGCTTCTTCAACAGATTGATATTTGATTTGCTATATCAATAAAGCCCAATAAATCAGATTAACGGAAATTAAAACAAACCCAACAATCTAAACAAATCAGAGAAACAAAATACCGAAAATTGGTAAAAAAAAAAAAAAAAGGTTTTTGTCGAACCATTTGGAGTAGAATTTCGACTTGAATAATCCGTGAAACATGGTGATGACCAAGAGTTTTGGAGAAAACCCAATGCGTGGCAGAGAGGGAAAAGGTGAAAGATGGGTTTGATAGAGAAAGAGAAAGATTGTGTAATGGTTATACAATAAAAGTGATCCGAAGGTAAAGAACAAACTATGAAAATGGGATTCAGGCCTTGCCAAGAATCAGCGTTAGAGAAAACCAGAAAAAAAACAATGGGGGTTCTTGAGGGAGAGAGATGCAAAGACCCAAATGACTAGAAAGATAGAGAGACAGAGGAATGGTCAAGCAGAAAATATTTATAGATTGGAAAGCTGGAAAGCTGAGACAGAGACTTGAGTTTCTTTCTTTCTTTTTTTTTTTTTGTATATGGAGACTTGAGTATTTGCGCGCGCGTTTTCTAAAACAGGGTCGTTAATAGTAAGGAGGTGAAAATTACGTTCATATCCGACACTTGACCACTTTCATGAGGTGGACGTGAAATTCATGGAGGGGTAGTTTAGGTAAATAATATTGGAAAAAAGTGTAAGCTTACGGGCTAAGGCAAAAATAGAGGTCATGAATTTAGGTAGATTATTATATTAGGGCGGTTCAAGCTTAATCAATCCCATTCTAAGTAATTAAAAAATTAAACGATTTTTATTAAACTCTCTTTTTTTTAAAAAAAAAGGGAAAAGTCCACTTACCCCCCTCAAACTATCACCCAATTGACAATGTCCTCAACCTTTCAATTGTGACAATGTCCCCCCCAACTACCAACAAAATGACAATGTCCCCCCAATGACAACAAAAAGACAAAATACCCTACAGATTTTTCAATAAGACCAAATACCTTTTTTTTTTAATTTTATTTTTTAAAAAGTAATTTTTAAAATAAAATCTCTATATTTTTTAAATTTTGAATTTGACTAATTGGGTTGGAGTGTTTATTTTTATTTTTTTTATTTTTATATATAAAAAAAAATTGCTAGTTTTTTTTTAGTTTTAGTTTTATCTAACCCTTATGAATTCAAAAATAATAATAATAATAATTTTTTAAACGAAAATGTTTATAATTTTTTTTATTCTTGAATTATCCAATTGATTTGTAGTGTTTTTTTTTTAATTAAAAAAAAATTATTTTGGTTTTTGTTTTTGTTTTTTTTTTTATTTTTTATTTTAGTTTAGTCTTTTCTAGCCCTTATGAATTGTATTGTTTTTTTTTTTTTAATAATAATAATAATAATATTTTTTTAAAAAAAATTAGTTTTAGTTTTTTTTTAAAGAATTTATTTTTTTTATTAAGGGTATTTTCGTCCTTAGGGGGACATTGTCATTTGTTTGGTAGTTTGGGGGAGGACATTGTCACAATTGAAAGTTTGGGGGGGACATTGTCAATTGGATGGTAGTTTGAGGGGGGTATATGGACTTTTCCCAAAAAAAAAAAGAAGAAATAGATTAAGAATAGGAGCCCACCTTTTTCAGCAAATTTTGACCGTCATTTACGGATATTCCTAGCTAGGTATTCGTTTCTTAGGCCGTAAGCAGGAAGTAGGTTGTTAGGCATCGAATATCCCACACTAATGCACTTGATGCTTGTCTTAAATTATTTATATTTTAAATAAATGTATAGAAGTTGTTCACAAATTTAAGCTTAAACTTTGTTCGAATTACACATTAAAATATTTAATAGTTTAGTTCAAGCTTGATCGAGTCTCCGGTTCGGCTCGAATGACATTACTAATGAGCTCAAGCTTAAGTTCGAGCACGCCCAAGCTTCCAATGAGTCGACGTTGAACACACATTTAATAACTCGGCTTGAACTCGAGCTCGGCTCAAATAGATATTTTCATAAACAAGTCAATCTAAAAATCCTAAGTTCGGCTCGACCTGACTCTATTACAGCCCTAATGACAACAACGTTCTCCCAAATGTATAAAAACAATTGGGAGTTTACGTATATTTCTCACAACCAGTTGTCAAATGAAAAAAAAAAAAATTATTTCATTGGGATCTAGATTTCTTGTTATGAGGCTATCAAAAATTTGTAGAAATTCGGACAACTTAAGAAAAGGGTTAAGGACTTACTTGCTCTATATAGGTCAATTTTAGAATACGAAATGCTACTTAGCACTCTCATAACATTCTTGTCTATTTGTCACATTCACATCCACTTTTTTTTTGAAAAAAAAAATAATAAATAATAATAAATAATAAACAAAAAAAAATAAAAATTAAATACTACTTGAAAATGCTGAATATCATTTCTCTTTTAGAATAGGCGTGCCCCGCATTCTAAGTTGCTTGGGACATGTAAGCCTCGTAACTCTTTTGTTAAGCTTCTTGAGACATATGAGTCTCAGATGAGTAATGCTAGAGGAATTACCAAAGTCCTCCTTGAGTCCCACTAAAAGTAATGTGCCTTTTAAAATCACAATTGAACTTGTGATAATTGATTATTAGATTTTGATCTAATAATAATTTTAAAAGTCACATCACTTTTTAAATAAGTTAATGAGTACCTGAGTCCTCCCTTTAGGATTACTCATTCCACATGCCACAACACCCCTATTTTTGTAAAATATATGATCTAATTTTTACTAATTAACTTCCATTAACACTTAGGATATATATATAATAAAAGTTGCTTCTCGGAACAAACTACATTTTTAGTCTCTTTGTTTAACATGAAAATGAGAGGAAAAACTAGAACTCAGGTGTGAATATCCCTCATAATTTAAATTTTACAGAGTTTCAGTCTCCTTTTATGAAGATTTTATTGTAAAATTATTTGGAATCAGACAAGAGCATTATCTTTAAAAGTTAATTTCATCCGCTCTCTCTTTGTAGAGCTCTTCCGAACACTGTTCACCTGTCTTCTTGTTCTCTTGATCTTCTAATCTTTGTGCTTTCTTCTTTTAGCTTTCCTTCTCTTTGTGATCATGGGTTCTCCTAGTCATGAAATAGAAGATCTCATTAACCATACTAATGCCCTTAACTGCTCCGATCCTTCTGAAGCTCCCCCTCCACTTTTAATAGCTCCTTCTGCCAGTTCGGAGGTTACTCCTTCTCTTACTTTGGCAGGGAAAATCATTTCTCTCAAACCTCTATCCTCTTCCACTATCAAAATAACCTCCTTCAAGCTTGGCCTTTCTTGAAATCCCTTACTACGGAATATAAGAAGGATAACCTTGTTGTTTTTATGTTTGAAGATTCTGATGACCTCAGCCGAGTGCTTGATCACTCGCCTTGGAATATCAAGGGGTCTCCCTTATTTCTTCAACTCTGGGATAATGATGCTTCCTTTGAAGATTTGGATTTCTCAAAAGGTGCATTTTGGGTGCATGTGCATGGTCTTCCTCTAGATTGGATGACTATTGAGAATGCAACTAGCATTGGTAAAAGTTTGGGAGTTCTATTGGAAGTTGACAATGCTGAAAGTTGAAACCCAGTTGTAAAGGTTTTCTTTGGCTTCGGGTTCTCATCAGTCTGAAGGATCCTCTTGCTACGGGTTTTTTACTTCAAAGGCCACCAAAATCCCCAGTTCAGATTTCATATCAATATGAACGTCTATCTGATTTTTGTTATGCATGCGGACGTCTAGGGCATTTATCCTTCTCCTGTCCTATTGTCCCTCGCCCTCTAGATATAGGAAAGTTTGGTGCTCATCTTAAAGTTAGCCCTCCTAAGGTTAGTAGAGTGGAGATAACGATGCCGGTGAGACGATCTCTGCCCTTTCCTTCTGCTTCAGGAATGGCAGTTCTGACTCAATCATCAACAGAGGTAACTCAGGCTGGTCCATCTAGCTCTTCTTCTCAACTCAGTGCCATACGTTTGGGTTCCTCTTCCCAAGAACAACAACTCTGTCCCATCACCACCAACCAGCATGCTTCGGGTACTTTTCTCTCATCAGTGGCCATTCCGTAGTCTGATCTCTCGGCTGCATTAAATGGAAAGGCCCCTCTTGTCAAATTGCAGCCGGATCCTCTCACTTCATCTTTAATGCTATCGCAAGTGGCTCAGTTCCAGTTCAACTTATCAGAAAAAATGTGGCCAGCTTTTATTAATTCCTCGTCCTTGTCTGATACCACGTGTCTTCCCCCTAGTTTTGATAATGGGAAGGTATTGTCAACTATACCCTCATCTCCTACTGTTTTTCCTTCTTCTGTTAGACCTCCAAAATAACCCCCTCCCCCTTCAGAAAAAGTGATTCCATCCTTACCCCAAGTTCTCTGTCTCTGAGCCTTCCTCCCCTTCCTCTAATAAGCAGCCCTCTAAAAAACCCAAACTACACCCCTCCTTTTATGCAGAAACGGCCGCATCGAATGTTTCCTTTGTCCCCCTGTTTCCAAAGATGTCCTTCCTTCTGGGGCTGCAAAGTTCTCTCTGCCCCCCCCCCCCCCTCCGACTCCATGAACTTGAAGATTATGTCTTGGAATTGTCGGGGTCTAGCTCGTGCCCCGACAATTCGATCCTTGCGAGTTTTTATCAAGTATCTACATCCTAATGTTTTGTTCTTGTCGGAAACTAAAGTGGTAGCTTCTCGTTTTCAACCTTCGCTGGTTCGTTGAAGGTTTTCTTCTTGGTTGGAAGTCCTTCCGTCAGGCACTAGGGGGGGTCTTTTTCTGACTTGGAAGCTTGGTTTTGATCTCAAGTTATTTAAACTTGATCGGAACCACATTTCTTGCTTGATTTCTTCTGCTTCGCTCAACTGCTCTTGGATGCTTTCATGTATTTATGCTCCGCCTTCCTGTCAACTTCGTAGTGAATTTTGGTCCTATCTAACGGATTTGGAAAATTCTTTTGGTGGTCCTTGGCTTTTGCTGGGGGACTTTAATTCGATCCTCTCCCCTTATGAAAAAAGTGGTAGATGGAATTTTGGGTCTTCTTCCCATCATGAATTTGTGGATTTTGTGCAGTCTAACGCCCTTGTTGATTTGGGTTTTGTGGGTAATACTTTCACGTGGAGTAATCATCGGGAAGGTCGTGATAATATCAGAGAAAGATTGGACCGTGGCTTGGCTAATATCTGCTGGGTTCATCTTTTCCTTAATTCCTTGGTTAATCACTCTCCAGCAGTTAATTTAGACCACTGCCCTATTTTGTTGTCAACTGAGGGCTCTTATAAAAATTTGCCAAAGCCCTTTCGGTTCGAAGCCTTTTGGACCCGTGATCAATCTAGTCATGCGGTGGAGGAGGGCTCTCCTGCCTACTCTCTTAGTAGAAAATGGACAAACACTAAGATGGCGTTAAAAGCTTGGAATCATCTCCACTTTGGACACATCCAGACTAAGATTAATTCTCTAATGGCTGAAATCAGTGTCATCCAAGCCCGTCCTCACTCCTTGGTTGAAGTTGGGAGAGAAGCTTCTCTTCAGGAGGAATTGCAAGAACAGCTTTTGAGAGAAGAACTTCTCTGGAAACAGAAATCCAGGGAGTTGTGGCTTACGTGCACAGACCTCAACACAAAATATTTCCACGCCTCTACTGCTACAAAAAGAAGGTACAACTCGATCTCATGCTTGCAGTCTGCTAAGGGCTCTAGTATTAGAAGTAGGGATAATATTGGTTCGTTTCTGGTGCATCATTTTTCCTCTTTGTTTACTACTACTCACCCCATTTTGGATGATAATCTCTCTGAGTTAGTGAATGTGGTTATCACTGAGGAGGATAATGTTAGTATTTGCACTATTCCAGATGAGAATGAGATTTACCATGCTATTATTGATCTCGGCCTCAACAAAGCCCCGGGGCCAGATGGGATGACTGGGTTATTTTACAAAACATATTGGCCTATTGTGAAGCTCAGTGTGGTTTCTTCTGTTCAATCTTTCTTTAGAGGAGGATTTCTTTTGAAAGAGTTTAACCATACTAATATAACTCTTATTCCCAAGGTGGATAATCCTACTCTCGTTAATCACTTTAGGCCCATAAGTCTTACAAATTTCAACTATAAGATAATCTCCAAAATTTTGGCCAATCGTCTCAAGCCTTTGCTCCATAAGATTATCTCTCCTATGCAATTGGCCTTTCTTAAAGGAAGATCAATCCATGATAACTCTATCATTGCCCATAAGGTTTTCCATTCTATGAAGCAAAAAAAGGGGAATGGTGGGCAAATGGCCTTGAAGCTAGACATGAAAAAAGCTTTTGATTCTTTGGAGTGGAATTTTCTTTTGAAGATCTTATCCTTGCTTGGTTTCAACTCCACATGGATCCAATGGATTAGTCAATGTATTACAACCTCTTCCTTCTCCATCCTGCTTGATGGAGCACCTTTTGGCAAGTTCTCCCCCTCTCGGGGTATTAGACAAGGAGATCCCCTGTCTCCTTTTCTTTTTATTCTTGGATCGGAGATTTTGTCTAGGCTTATTTTGCGGGAAGAAAGTCTTGGGTCCTTGCATGGTATTCAGATTTCTCGCCTGAGTCCTTCTATTTCTCATCTTCTTTTTGCGGATGATGTGATGATTTTTGCTAAAGCCAAAGTATATGAAGCTTCTGTGATCCTTAAGTGTCTTAATTCTTATGCTTTTTGGTCTGGACAACGGATCAACCCTTCTAAATCTGCGGTTTTCTTTAGCAGAAACTGTTAGCCTGCTATTAAGGCTGCTGTCAACAACATATTGCATTTAGCTCCCATTCCAGCTAGGGCTATTTACCTGGGAATTCCTCTTTTCTTGAACAGGAAGAAGAAAGACACTTTTTTTGAGTTGAAAGACAGAATTTTTTCCAAGATTGCTGGCTGGAAAGCCCAGCTCCTATCCCAAGCAGCTAGAACGACTTTGGTGAAGTCTGTTGTGAATGCTATTCCTACTTATATTATGTCTCTTTTTCTCTTACCCAAGTCTTTTTGCTCTGAAGTGAATGCAGCTTTGAAGAACTTTTGGTGGGGTTTTCCCCAAGATAAAAAGAAGAATCTCACTTTCCTTTCTTGGGCTAGTATTTGTCAACCCAAGTCTCTTGGTGGTTTAGGCATTCGATCCATGGATTCTCTCAATAATTCTTTTCTTGCTCAGCTCGGTTGGAAAATGACTACTAATGCTCCCCTTCTTTGGGTGGATGCTTTGAGAGGCAAATATCTTAGGAATGGTGTCTCCTTCTTAAATGCCCCTTCTAATTCCATGTCCTCTTGGCTTTGGAAAGGGCTCCTGAAAAATAGAAGTGTGATCACCAAAGGAGCATGCTTATCTATTTCCAATGGTTCCAATGTTGACATTTGGAATTCTCCTTGGATCCCTTTGATGCCCAATTTCAAGCCTAGGCCTCCCAACTTGATTGGTCTTCCAAATTATTCTGTTGCTGAGCTTATCATTCCTCACTCTAGAAGCTAGAATCTCCTTCTTTTAGGGGATCTTTTTGAGTCCACCACTATTCAGCATATTTTAAGTATTCATATCCCAAGACTATGCTCTTTTGATAAGTGGATTTGGGCTCCTTCTCCCTCGGGTCTTTTCTCGATTAGATCTGCACATGAAATTTTAGGTTCTTCTAGTAGTAGAATCTCCCCTTTTGCTCCTGAAGTTTGGAATGCTCTTTGGAGTATTAAGCTTCAAGCCCGGTTGAAGCACCTTCTTTGGAAAATTGTATGGAACCTGCTCCCTTCTCGGGCCAATATCAGCAGATTTGTAATTGCTGATGACCCCAATGTTTGGATGTGCCCATTCTGTAATGGGTCTCCTGAGTCTTTGTGTCATCTTTCTTGGAGTGCGACTTGGCAAGGATATTATGGAGGAGCTCCCCTTGGCCCCTCAACACGGCTGTTTTTGCTTCCAAGCCCATATCAGATTGGGTGTTGGCTATTATCTTCTCTGCAGCTTGGCTTGCTATCCCTAAGAGTGACATTTGTAAGTTTCAAATTTTTGCCTCTCTTACCTTGGATTTTATTTGGCAAGCTAGGAATAAACTCATCCATAAAGCTTCCAAGCCAGATCCGGTCCAGGCAGTAAGGCATATCTCTTCCTCTTTGGATTTCCATGTTGCTGCTTGGAGAGCAGCAGCCCTTCCCTCCCTTTGGTGTCCTCCTTGTGTTGGTTTTGTTAAAGGCAATTTTGATGTGGCAGTGAGGGGCAACTTTGCAGTGGCTGCTGTGGTTCTTAGTGATTCTTCGGGTTTCATTATAAATGCTACTACTCTTAGGCTGCCTTGTCCAGAAGCTATGCTTAGAGAAGCGTCTGCTACCTTGCTCACCATTCGGTTGGCTGCTTCCATAGGAGTGTCTCGTCTTAATTTGGAAGGGGATGCATTAGTTAAGGACCCACCTAATACGAATAAGTTTTGCCAAATGAAATGGATAGGTGAGAAACGGCCATAAAAAAAACTATTCCACCTTTCCGTTTCTTAATTATTATTTTATCTAAGAAGGATATGCTTTTGTACAGATGTACTTCTTACTAGTGGGATTGGAAACAATTTTCTTTTTATAGACATGAGAAAGCTTATGGTTTCGAACGGTCAAAATGTAATCTGATGATTTTTTTAATTAAAAGCTTATGTATTAATAACAAATGGGCCAGAGAGAAATCAAAAAAAGCACTGGCCAGAAGAGGAGGGATCTCTTTCTTCTTTACTCCTCCCCATCTCCCTCGTCTTCCTCTTTCTTTTGCTTCTTTCCTTTTCTCTTTTGTTTTTTCTTTTTGTTTTGCTCTTTTGTTTGCTCCTCTCCTGCTGTAGTGTCTCGCCATCTCCACCGTGTTGCTCGTTGGTACTGACTTGGTTCTTAGATCGGTTTGTTAATAAGTTTGATCTACTTTCCTCTATCAGCCTTGACCCTCAACACTCCCGTTCGCTGCCTCCCCAATTGCTAACGCCGCTGTGTTTGGGGTTTTTTTTTTTTTTATGTTTTTTAATTTTTTGTTGTTTTTGTTCTTGTTATCTTGCCCTTTGGGTCGAGAACGGTTTTGTTTCCTGACCTTTAGGGTCGAAGGAGTAAATCAGTGTGGAAGGCTACTTCTCATGACCAAATTAATAAAGTTGGTGTGATTTTGGACTACCCATATCTTAAATCTAGTCTGCTCAAAGCAGATCTATTCTTTAACCAATGTTCTACATGGGTGAGCCAAAGATGATGTCATAGATAGGTTTTCTCTTTTTTATGACTGTGTAAGTTCATAGCGTTGTACTATAATTATCTGCGCTTTATGCTATTGATGATAGCTAAAATTCATAATTTGTAAGAGGTTTTTACTTATGATTTATTATCAATAGATTATGAACAATTCACACGAAAAATAAAAAATAACAAATAACAAAACGTAAAAACGTTTGAAGAATATAATCATAAAACTCGTTAATGACTAATGGTCTAATGTTATGTTTAAGAGCTTTACCTTTCAGTCCTTTTCCCAATTATTTTCAATAAAGACTTTCTAAACTCATGCATTTGATGTTCTAATTAATGCTCATTGTGTCCTATTTTTGTAACTTTCCATCTCTGAAGCTTCTAGGATAACAAACTTAACACTAAGGCTTCATTTGGTACACGAAATGAGTTATTACTAGGAATATAGGATGGTGAAATTGAATAGTTATTCATATTTCTTGGTTTGGTAACAATATATATGTTCTAATGAGAATTAAACCAAAATAACTAAAAAACTTCACTTTATTTCTTATTTTTTAAAAACTCAATTTAAAAATAAAAAAATTGAATGGAAGGACTAAAAGGGTGGCCGCACCACCCCAATGGGTGGTCGGCCACCCACTGTAAAAGCTGGGGGTGGTCGCAGCCACCTTCAAATGTACTAAGGGTGGTCGCACCACCCCCATCTTCTATAGTGGGTGGCCGACCATTTTGGCCACCCACTGAAAATCAAAGCTTTTGTTTTTTATTTTTTTTCCAAGTTAGAAAATATAAAAAATAAATGATTTTTTTTTTTTTGAAAAATATTGTTAATTTCTTAAGGAATAGTTATTCTTTTAATTTTTTAGAAAAATAGGTATTTCTTTTCGTAAGGAAATAGTTATTCCCATAGAATAGTTACTTCTAGGAATAGATTCTTATCAAATAAAATAATTACTATTTTAAAGGAATAGTCATTCCATTTCATGGGTTTATTCCGCAAACCAAACGGGAACTAACAACTTAGGGTTGTTATAAGGAAATTATGGATTTTCAGGAGAGAGCGGGAGCTAAAGTATTCTTTTTTTTTTTTTTTTTGTGGATAACTTCACTTACTTTCCTAAATTGTCACTCATTTTGCAATGTCCCTCTAAAATTCAAAACCTCTTAATTTAATGTATCAAACTTCCATCTGTTAGGATTTTCTGTTAAATCTTAAATAGACGGGTGTCAAAATTTTCAAAATGCCTCTCGTTTTTTTAGGAAACAAATGCAATGATTTATATTTTGGTAAAGATTTAATGAAATTGGTAAAAATACCCAAGCATGACTCTTTGAAAATTTTATTTATTTATTTTTTTTTAGAAAAAAAAAAGGAGTATTTTGAAAATTTTTGAAAGGATTTAATGGAAAATCTTAACGGGGTGAAATTGAAAAAAAAAATTAAAAGTTTGATACACTAAATTGAGAGGCTTTGAACTTTTAGGGGACCTTACAAAAGAGGTGACAATTCAGGGTAGGAATGGGCAAAACCCGCAATCACCCCGGATTATGCGGATCTCCCTCGGTCTTTTTCGGGCACGAGTTGGCACATCATGGAACTGCGTGGCCCTAGTTGGCTTGTAGAAATTTGGTTTCGTAAACCCGCCAACCAACCTCGCCCTGCACCTACGTTGTCATATAAATGCATATTTTTCTCGACTCTGAGGGTGTGAGAGTTTGCATCTAAGAGATCAGTTCATCTTGTTCGATCACGAAGATAGGCAGGTTTCAGCTATGGGTTCTTTTAGGGTTTCAGCTGTGGAGCATGTCACATGGAAGGACTCTCTCCTCTCTCTAACCAACCCAATGACAAAACAAGAATAAATCTGATACTCGGGTAATACCCGATCCTGACCCACCCTAACCCACCCTGTGAAACCCGAAACCCGATGGAAATGAGAAATTGCATTCGGGTAGGGTATAATTGTTGAAACCCGATGACCTCGGGTCAGGTTCCGAAAAAACCCAAAAATCGCCCCACCCTAACCTGTGCCCACCCATAATTCAAGCGATAAGTGAAATTATTCCCTTTTTTGGTTTTTCTTACTTGGTTGGCAAATATATTTTTTTGGGTTATAGCCTTATAGTCCAATAGAATATAAAGAAAAAGCCAGCTGTTCATGAATAAGAGAGAAATTATGTTTAAGGTTGAACTAGGGTTTAAGGTAGTTTAGGAGGTTGCCATTAAAAAAATTATTCTTTCTTTCTTAGTTGGTCGGTCGCCAAGGGTAATGATTTCTTTGCGGGGTTCAAAGTCGTTTTAATCGTATAGATTATAAAGAAAAAGCCAGCTGTTCTTCAGTCGGAGAAAAAAGTGTACATTTTCGTTTTGATTCTAGGCATTAAGCTTTGTGAGGTTGCAAACCAGGACTAGAAAGAGTCAATTCTCTTTGGTGTATAGTATTTTACAATAGAGGGACCTATCTAATTTCTTCAATTCAAGTCCGGACCCTTCCTTTCATTTTCAATGAACAGTCCGAATTAAGTCAAGTAAACGCTAAAAAGTTGAATTAAACCATATAAGCATTAGTGGTAAGCCCACTCCTCACCATTTGAGAGGGTGATGATCACTCCTTTATCCCTTTTAGGAGTAGCTGTTAGGGTGGTGGGGTGGTCCGACATCCCATCCCCTATGAGGAGTTGGTTGGCTACCTTTCGAGGGGTGGTCGGATTATGCTTCAAGTTTTTTTGTTTTTGCTTTTGGTTTTTGTTTGTTTTTTTTTTTTTTTTTATGTTTTTGTTTTTGGTTATTTTTCTTCTTGCCTTTTTAACCTTTTCATAACTCAATCTTGACGGTTCATTGATTTCCAATGAAGACCCCGAATTGAAAGAATTATAGTCCCTACAATTTTAGAGAATTACAGCGGATTTCAATGCTGTCTATAGAAGCACAAATTTCGTTATTAATATGACATTCTATTCAGTAAATTTTCTGTACAATTTATAAGAGATTTTGCAATGAAACTCTAGAGATAGTCTCTCAAGTTTGAGCAAATTATACTTCCTCCATAAATAAGGGCAATGTTATGAAAATAGAATTTTATGCAGAGTAAATATTAATGTTAGAGTTGGAATATATGTTATGGTAGGATACTTACCTTTAAGATAATTATCTTTTAAAAGATTGATTGTAATGGACAGTAATTTAATTATCATACTTATTTTTATTTTCACCTAAAAGTTTAGATTCTTTTAAAATCTAACCATCTTTCCTGTTACGTGTATAAAAAATTATTCTCGTAGCAGGCAACGTGACACAGTTGTATATTATGAAGATAAGTATGAGAGAAATATTTGGTAAGGGCAGAGAGAGAGAAAAAAGTTGTGGTGGTGGTCTTATTCTCTCCAGTCTCCAGGCTCCAGCAAATTAGCGATAAGGATGAAGGCATATATATATATATTCGAACGTGGAAATTAAAGGCTTTTTAATTCACGAAATCTAATTGTCGATCGAAGTTGCTGTGACTAATCACTAATCGTTTGGAGACTGAATGGGGATAATCACTTGTATCATCAAAATTCCTTATCAACCAAATGATTTGCAAAGAGGCTAGGCATGTTTAAGGGGATAAGCATTCACGATTTTTTTTTTTTTTTCTTCAAATTTTGAAGAATTGCCTCACTTTTTTTTCTATTTTGAAGAAATATTTTTGAAAAATATTTCACATCTCTATTTTTTTATTGGGTAAAGTTCATATACTCTTTCAAACTACCACCTACTTGACAATGTCCTCTCCAAACTTTTAATTAGGACAATGTCTCTCCAAACTACCAAAAATTTTAAATATCTCCCTAATGATAAAAATACCCTTAAATTCAAATAAAAAAATTCTAAAAAAAATAAAAAAAAAAAAACCTTAAAGTCTATTTGCTAAGTCTTCTCTCTTTCCTTTTTACCAAACTAAGTCAAAAATACTTAAAACTCGTTTCACCTTCATATCGCATCAAAATACAAATAAAAATAAAAATAAAAAACCTCTTAAAAAGGATTATCAAACGCCACCGAATTTTTGCTCAAACTAATCGTATCTCCTATCACTGGATATACTGGGGATAATGTTTTAGGCACCGGATAAACTTGTGTTTTGGAGGGAGTAAAATGAACATTTTAGTAGAGCCTTGATCAAGAGATTATACCAAATAAAAGCGGACTGTTATAGATTTGAAGGAAATATATTGTCTTACGAAACTATCTAGTTATTTTTAGAAAAATACTACAGCGTCTACCGATATCTTTCTCTCATCCTTCTATTTCTTAAAATTACTATTGAATTTGTGGTCCTCATGTGTGTCCACATATGGGGACCACAAATCCAATGGTAATTTTAAAAAATAGAATAATGAAAAAAGAACAAAAGAAAAATATGTAACATTTTCCTATTTAAGAGGTTTTTTAAAATTCTTCTATGCATCTTTGTAGTAATAGTAAATAAGGAATGCTTCTATGCATTACGAATAATATCTATTTGTTTACTTTAGAGTTAATATTGTAATAGTTATATACATTAGCATTAGTGTTGCGTAGCACTACAGTACACTTGTTTGAGTAAGAATTTATCTCCGATAATTATAAGACCTTTACTTCAAATTTAAGTCGTCATATATTTTTTATTTAAAGGATGATTAATTAATAAAAAGCAAGCATAATTAATTTCAAACTTTGTACTCATAAAAAGTTTAATTCTCTCGTAACCCAACGATCTATTCGGTGACATGTTTAAGAATTATTACCGCATAAACATCGCTGTCTCTCTGTAGTTTTCTTTTTTCCCTGTTAAAAAAAAAAAAAGGTACATTTAGAAAAAAGAGAAAGGAAAAAGAAAAAGAAAAAGAAACTTTCAAAAGAGCAGCCGGCGGCTGGCAGTGAGTTGGCTCATGAACAAATGGGAAAAACAATCACTATCAGGAGGAGCAGGCGAGGAGCTGGAAGTGATTTGAGTGAGTGAGTGGGTCATATATGGTCTGCTTTGTTACTCAAGTAGGGAGCCACAACCGCATATCACACCAAACATTCCTTTGCATAATATGAGTTTCATCACCCACGGGGATCCATTTGGAGCATAAATAAAGGCTACACGCCGCTATTTACTTCAAATGCCAACACATTGTACTTTGGCACCCATCTAATTTATGTTTGGTAATCGTTTCTGATGTGCCCAATACCTCCCGATGGGACAATCCGATCGGCCCACTTTGAGATTGCAAGCCAAAGCCCAAGTTGCATATCACAGGAAGAATGGCAAGGCCCAAGGCACACTTGTTACTCAAATGACAAAGGGAAGGGACAGCAGACGGCGCAGAAGATCTCCTCTCGCGGCTATGCATTAATTGTCTCATTATTTTTGACAAAAAAAAGTTGGCAATGACCTTAACTTACTGGTAAATGCTCACTCGTAGACGACATGGAGTAACAACCACAACTTGTAACGCCCTACGATAATTAAACATTATTATAATTATCATGTGGCACTATTGTTACTTTCCTTAATGAAAATTCGCCCCTCTCTCTCTCTCTCTCTCTCTCTCTCTATATATATATATATATAAAAAAAATTTAAAACTATATCATTGCATAATTACATCATTAGTGGAAAAAAAATTGCTTAAGTAGTTTCTCTGGTTTCAACTTTTATCAAATTGCTCCTTAAGATTAAAAAATCACTCCCTAAGGTTCGTACTATTATTAAATAGGGGGATGCTTGGGTGCATTTTTCCAACCATCTTCCCACCATCTCTCCAATAAAAAAATTTCAAATTTATTTAAAAAAAAAAAAACAAGAGAGATGGTTGGGAGAATGCACCCAAGCATTTTTCTATTAAATAACTTTGTTCTTTTTTCCGTTATCTTCTTAAAGGTGATGAGTAACATGTGACCATTAGGCCACGCCATGTCCAATAAATAGGATATATGTATCCAAACCATCCAATCAGCTACTTTACATCAAACACGTGCCATTTTGGATGCGCCACATTAAGGAGTGGGCAAATACTGTCTGAACCCAAACTGTCCCGAACCATATAGGCAACTCTCGAATGGGCTCGGCTCGAGTTTGGTATCCGTTTTTGAAATTCCACTCGAGTCGGGGCAAAATTCATTATCCATTTTTAAAAAAGCTTAATTCCAACCTGACTCGATAATATAATAAAAAAAAATGGGCGATATATATTTGTTTTTTTTCAAATTCACAAGTCGCTATTACTCTTTGTTGCGCCGATCTAAGGTCTCTCTCTCTCTCTCTCTCTCTCTCTCTCTCTCTCTCTCTCTCTCTCTCTCTCATCTCTCTCTTCTCTCTAGTAGAAGAAAACCAATGGAATTCCATTCAAAATGATAAGAGTCTCCCTTCTCCAAAACTTTCAATTAAGATGATGTCCTCTTCAAACTATATAAAAACTATCAATGTCTCTTATGACTAAAATACTTTTAGTAAAATAAAAACTAGAAAATCTAAAAATTCTTAAAAATAACTAAAACTTTAAAAAAAAAAAAAAGAAACAAAAAAAAAAGAAAAAAAAATGAAGAGGTGTTCGAACAACACCATGCCCTTGTCAACTTAAAATGGTAGAATTGTTGGTTTAGGACCACTACAAAAGAAATATCCTCAAAAATGGAGAAATTTGGATTAATGGTAAAATTGTAAAACAATATCTCATTGTTTAACTTCATCAGGATCAGAGACACCTCATCTGAAGAAACAACATCGGTTTCCAATTTTTTTTTGGGTTGTGCAACCAACATTAATGCTGGTTTGAATGGCCAAAAGTAGCGGTTGTGCAATTTGGATTAATGCTGGTCTTGGCGACTCAACTGGGTTCTAATGTTCTTACTGCCTTGGCCGTATATATTGGGTTCCCAGTATCCTCATTTTTTTTTTTGGTTTAAAAAAGCCCAATATGGAGGAAGGGTTCCCTTTTAGCCTTTTACTAATTTTGGAATCGACAGAAGAAATCTGGGGTGAGTCCAGTAAACTTGATCACATCTCCGGTGGGCTGGTACAATTGAGGCCCAATTGGGCATTGCCTGCTCACTTAGAAACTAAAACCAATTCTGAGGTTGTTGGCTCTGCCTTTTTAATTTTATCCCTTCGCAACAATATCTAATTAGAAACTAATAAAAAAAAATTATATGAGCAAACCATAGAGATTTAAAAACAGCATCATAAAATATCAATAGACACAAACTTCGGTGACGTCTATGGTATTTTTTTTATTTTATTTTATTATTCGGAGGGGGGTATATGGGAAAATAAACTCGAACGCAGAGGATTTTTTAAAAAAAAAAAAAATTAAAGAAAAGTAATTGGAATAATCAATCTTCATCGTGATAAAACTGATAATTTTTAACATGATTTACGAATTCGACATAACTCTAACATAGGAAGTTAAAGTTAAAGGTCTAATTCATTGAATTAAATAAATAAAATTAAAATTAATCTAAATATCTTATATATATACACGATTTAAATTTAACACACAAACACAAATTGGTATAGCTAATCATGAACCATATCTCCACTTTTTAAACAAGTATTGAGGTACAAGATGAATAATCGATGTAAATAAGTGAGTTTGGACCCAAATCCTAATGCCCAAAAGGCACTTTCGCGTATACTATTATGTAGACTTTCATACATAGAGAGAGAGAGAGAGAAAAGTAT
This sequence comes from Betula pendula, assembly GCA_900184695.1. NCBI lineage: Eukaryota > Viridiplantae > Streptophyta > Magnoliopsida > Fagales > Betulaceae > Betula > Betula pendula. The sequence continues at coordinate 279,457 of FXXK01000018.1, forward strand.
GCAGACAAAATGAAAGTGTGCAGACAAAATGCATCGATTATGACGATTCCTTCGCTAAACCCACCAATAAAGCTTTCATAATCTGTTGGCAACTTCAATCATGCACATTCATTTCACCTTAACCCAGCATTGCAGTCAATAAGTGATGTAATGGAACACCAAATTTGAGGTTGCTCTGTTCCTAGTTAATTAATTTCATGATTAATTGATTTCAAAGGTTAATTACATTTAACCTTTCAAATCAACTTAACAAGAAATCGTAATACGATCCTATATATATTCCATAAAATTGAGGTTAATTGCTCTGTTCTCAAAATCCCTTGAAAGGGAATATTAATATACAAATTAAACTGTGTCTACCAGAAACAAGTCAAGATGTTGATGAGAAAGTGGAACAAATAGTTTTCTGGGTGGAGGAATTCAGAGCGAACCAATCGCTCCAAATTGAGATTTCGTGGAAGCAAACGACTGTAGTATAGTATGCTACTCACCGACGCCACCGGTTCTTCCACCAGTGGTATCACCAGCCTCGCCAGAGATCGCAGCATCATCGGGAAAAACGTCTGCTTGCAATACACCAAATTAAACCCACCAAAAACAAAAAGTAACTGAACAATTTTCATGCACGTAGAGAGAGAGAGAGAGAGAGTGAGACAGAGAGAAACAGAGGGAGCATACCATGGCTAGCTATGAATATTTGCTTAGCAAAACAGAGCTTTTTTTCCTGATAAATAAATAAAAAAGGAAAATAGAAGGGGTTGCAGTAGACTGATGAGAATGTTGTCAACTGTCAATCTTATGCTACCTAACCTTCAATGTAAAAAAAAACTGGTGCAAAATACAGGGGAGTTTGGTGCCAACATTGGGCCTATCGCAGAGAAAGGTTGATATACTCTCTGACGCTGTTTGTTTCAATTTTTCTACTTTGATTTTCAGTACTTTAGGCTGGGTTGTTGTGACGCCGCCCCTAAAGCTCGTACAAAATTAGGAAAATAGGGCTATGGAGTCTACAAGAAAATCTAGAGAATTTATGTGTATATTTAATGCTTCACCTTATAATTAGATCTTTCCTTTTTACTTTTTGAACAAGAAAAATTACTTCTTTTACAAGAAACACCGACCCAAATCTCTCCTAAAATTATTTACAATGATTTTGGGTTTTAAAATGTGGCGTAATCTATGGATCGAGGAGGGCCAGGAGGGTGAATGGTAATAATAAGCCCACAGAAAGCTAGAATATGGTAACATTGGTTGGTCTTAATACGGTCAAAGTTAATATATATTGGCACAGTCAAAGCATAGTGAGAAAATCCTCTTTCACAAACGAAATATTTGCAAATCTTTGCTATAGCATACAATTTTCATTGTATTAACACGTATTTATTTATTACAGGCATTTTTTTTTTTTTTTACAATACCCAATGGAATATTTATGGTTCGAGTCTCGAGATGCGTCTTTCATTCAGTTCAATATTTTACGATATATATTTAAAAAAAAAAATCATATTTACTCTTTAAATTTTTATCTAATTTAAATTTAGTAATTGAGTTTTCAATTTTAAGAATAAAGTCTTTGAGTTTTAATCAAATTTTAAATTAGTCTCTCTATCACTTTACGGTCAAAGTTAATGATTTTCTGTTTGTTAGGTGTGTCTCATTTAACATGGCTGGGTCTATCTCAACATCAAAGTTAATAATTTTTTCTCTAACGCTGCAAATTTAGAAGATTATGATAGCAAAGAAGATATGTTTTTGTTTTTAGAGTTGGATCTTTTATGTTTTTTTTTTTAATTTTTTGTTTTGGTTTTTGTTTTTGTTTTTACGGATGATTTGACGCTTAAGGATATGATATTGATATTAGGTGTTGATATGAATCCTAGCGTGTCAATTAAGCGTGCGTTTGGGATTACGATTTCGTAAATAATAAGTGCGATTTTAAACCAAATCGCAAAAACTGGATTGTTTGGAAATTGCGATTTTAAAAAATTGCAATTTGAAAATGCAGAAAATCTGCGATTTCAAATCTCAGGTAACGAGGTGCTTTTTTGAAAACGCAAAATTTTAAATGTTAAACTTCGATTTTAAATGTCAAACAACGATTTTACCAAAGGTTTAGCTACATTTTCAAAAATCACATTTTTAAATCACACTTTTTAAAATTGCTATTTTTAAAATCGCACTTTTTGAAATCGTAATCTCAAACAGACCCTAAGACACACGTGACATATGACAAACTATTAATTTTGGCGAAAAACTGATAGGGAACCTATTTAAAATTTGGGCAAAACCTAAGGATCATATTCTTGAAATTAGTAACTCAATGACTAAATTCAAATCAGATAAAACCTATGTTCTAAATATGATTTTTCCTTTAATAAAATTACAGTATTAGTCTCTATGGTGTAGTTATTATTATTATTTTTTTTTAAATGAGAAATCTTGCATGCATTTTTAAGATTCGTTTGGGTATGTGATTTCAAAAAGTGCAATTTTAAAATGTGTGATTTGAAAACATGATTTTTAAAAACACAATTAAGCATTTGGCAAAATCGCGATTTGGTATTTAAAATTGCAGTTTAGCCTTTAAAATTTTGCGTTTTTAAAAAAAGACTCTCTTATCTGCAATTTGAAAACGCATATTTTCTGCATTTGTAAATTGTAATTTTTAAAAACGCAATCCCCAAATGATTCATTTTTTGCAATATGGTTTAAAATCACACTTATTGTCTACAAAATCGCAATCTCAAACGCACCCTTAGCCTCGATTGATCAACCAATGTCTGATTCTGAGATAATCACTTATAAATTAAGGATTCGGCTACAACACATCTGCAATAAATAAATTGAAGGTCTAGATTGTTTTGGTTAAACGTGGTTGTTTTACGACACTAAAACTTTTTAAGCATAAGCCTATATTTGACACTATTAATTAAGGGGGCAGGGCAACGTCTTCAAAAACATTCTTTCTTTCAACCCCTTAAAACCGCCACCGCCTCCACGTTGCTAACTCCACCACCTCCACCACATCCATCCAAAGAGCGAATATCATCACCTCAAACTATTCTTACTTTTGCATGTGGAATATTGATCTACTGTTTGGCTGAAAGCAATTGTTCTTGGGTTTCAAAAGCCCATACTTTATGTACTTGACTAATCCCTTTTAATGAATCCCAATCTACCTACTTTATTTGCATTCCATCAAATGATCAATTCCTTTTCAATTTATGTACTCTAAAACAAATGAATTCAACTGCATAATAATTCTATGAATTTTATTGCTTATTTGAATTGTGAATGTCAATTCCAATTGATTTCATTTGGGTTGAATTCAATCATGAACTTCTTTTGTGGTGGTCGAATGCTTGGGCAATGTTCGAGATAGTTCGGGTGGAGACGACCTGATTGTGTTTTTGTAGCTTCTTTGGCAAGGTATGGAGAAGAAATGTGACAGGCCACATCGGCTCAATCCTAAATTTGTGGCATAACTAGACGTGGGAGAGGAGCTAACCCATGCGCAGATGAGGACCCATGCACGTACAAAAGCGTTTTGGCAATCTCCTCTGTTTTAGTTTCCATAAACAGAGTACAACAGAGCCTGATAGAAGATGGGCCAATGTGGGCTCTGTGTTGTGTTTAATCTTGTTATGTATATAATATGGTGTTATTTGTGAATTTATATTGAACTTGATATGCTACTTAGGGTTGATTAAGAGCTTACCTATTAAATTTGTGTAGCTAAAATTTTACACAGCATCAAAGGTTAGACAGGAATTGGAAACGGCGAAAAGAGAGTTTCTTCAAGCAAATGTTGTTGTGAAGAAGTCAAAGAGAGTGTTTTCTACCCAAAGGTGCTTGAGAGATATGCGAGGGAAGCATCTGTAAGCTCAGATTATGTTCTAACATGGGTCTTTGAAAATGTAGATAAGAAGCTACATGAATCTAACTGAAATGCATTGAGAAATTATCCAGCAAGAGGCATCTCGGATCATAGAGTTGTTGCCTTACAGTTCAAGGTTCGGCTATGTATTCTCAAAGGATATGATAGAGAAGTCATGGTGGTTGTGATGGTCTTCTTATACAATTGAAGATGTTCTTTGTGCCGTATGAGCCATTAAGCATTGCTCGGCTGAGAGACAAAAATCAAATGACTCTACACATGGAACAAACGACTTTTGTTTTTTTTTTTTTTTTTTTTTTTTTTTTGTCACTGACAACGTTATTAGTATAAAATTGCTCTCATTAAATCTTGACCGTCCAAGTCTTTTACTGTAAGCCCTAAAATATTTAAAATATATTTCTCAAAATATTTGACAAAAGGTTTTAATTAAAAATACCCACTCATTTTATAAAGCATTAAAATAATATTTTTCAGAAAAAGACAACCATCAAATGATTAATAGATACCATCAAATATTCGATGAACAGTAGAGTTATGTTCTCTGCAAAGCCCACGCATGCTCAGAACAAGTGTTAGTACAGTACACCGAACGTTCGATGCTTACCCCAAACATTCGATGAAAAACCCTAGAACCGCTGGGTAATAGTACATCAAACGTCTGATTATGTCTCAAAATTGATTTTTCATAGTGAACCAGCAACTCGCCTCATTCCCCTATAAAATATGCCTTACCATTCTATAAGAATCCTCCAGACTCGCCATAAACCTTCAGAAGCCATTTTTGAACTTGAAGAGGGAGAATCCAAGGAAGGAACTCTTCTTGAAGGGAGACAATCCTCTCCAAAGGGTAATCTTTGAATCCATACATCTATCTATATTGTATTTCATTGTTTTACGATTCTCATAGTCATGTTTTGTTTTTCAAAGTATGTCATGAAGATTTGAAAGCTCTTTAAGTTAACCTCCCAAAAGATGTGTTAAAATGAATGACTTGTGTTTTCTCTCTGAAGAAAAAATATGTTTACTATGTTACTAGACACTGCTTTAAGTTTAGATATAGTCATGGTTAAGTTCAGGAGAAGTTTTTAAGCATTTAAGCATTCTGGCCTCAATCGAACGTTCTACTATTCTTGATCGAACGTTAGATCCACAAGAACAAACGTTCGATACTCATGTCAAACATTCGATGGTAACCGAAAATGCCCAAATTAAGGTTTTTAGGACAAAAAACACACATACTTCACGATCACTAGATGATGGCATTCTTAGCGTGTTGTTGGGTTATCTTTGCAGTAAGTGGGAGTACGAGATGTCTGAGGCATCGGATAAGCAATCGAGGTAAGTAAATAACTGAGTATGAAATTGCCAATGTTAGAAGTGCGATATGTCAGATGACTGAGCACGTTCTTCTTTATGACCAAGTTTATAGCTTTTATGACATGACATTATTTGCTTATATAAATACCCCTATTTTTTGAATAAATAAACAATATCTGTATTGTATGACATGGTACACCGGTACGTGCAGTAGAACAGCCATAAGCTTACTATTATTTCAAGTCAATTCTATAGTCAAATGTTTCTTTTATAAATGATGAGGGCCTTGGATTCAATGGTTAAAAGTTTGTGACTGGCGCACCATTATTTGAGTGGGGTCACTATTATGGCTTTACTAGTCAGTGTGGGCCACCCAAAGTCAGACTTGGTCGGATTGTTCGTATAAGACGGTATGTTTGTACAATGTCCAAGGCACCGAAATTGTACCAAAAGTCTTTTGGGACACACAAACCCTACTGAGATTGGGTAATATTTCAAGTAGATCATATCGTTAACATATGACTAATATACATATATATTTGTATAACATATTTCATGCATCAAAATCTAAGTGCTAGGTTACCGAGATTATGCCACTCTCTAAAACCAAACATCATTTTTACCAAGGCATAATAATAGGGATTGAACACGCCATTTGTGAAAATATTAAGTTCAATTACAATCCTTTATGATTTGTACATCACCCTTTTTAAATAATGTGCTTACTAAGTCAATCAACTTACTTAGTTACTTTCTCCCCGTAAAATACTCCGATATTTTACAAACCCTCAAGAATTTGACCGCTTGGGAGTCTCACCGGGATTACGATATTGAGATGACAATTGATATACTTAGGTTTGATTTTCTAGATATAAAGCTCTGCGCCCTTATTTATTGATGATAGAATTGTTATCATTTATTTGCTTAGATCAATTATTCGGTTGTTTATTCTGATAAATGGTTAAGTAGTTGATTTAGTTAATTACTAGTTAGCTGATTTGGATAACCTAACGGACAATTTACTACGGGTTAATCATGTTCTAATGACTTAATCATGTGTCTTCGATGATCCTCAAGCCGATGTTTTACATATTCTCTTTTCTAAGAGACTTGAGGTATCTTTGAGTCTTAATTTAGACAGTTAAGGCTGAAAGGCGAACCACGGATTTAATTACAAGTTAATTAAATTCCTTGGGCATTACATTTACAGCAGATGTCTAGTTACTTTTATAACAATATGTAAGCCAGATCCTAATTTTAGAGTCCATTTGAAATTGTGTTGCAAAATAGAGCTTTAAAAAAAAAAAAATCATTTTTAAGCTTTTCTCAAAAGTACGTTTTGGTGTTTTTTAGAGTAAAAACATCAAATAAATACTTTTGGAGTTTTTTACCAAACACAACTTTTTAGGTACGAAAAATATTTTTTAAGCTTCCAATATAATCCCAAACAGTCTCTTACTGGTTTTGGATTTGAGTGTAATCATCTAATTGTGCCTTGATAAACACTTTTCTAGTGTGATCTCACCAATCCAAATTCAAACATCGTTACTCACAATTCTGCTTCCAGAGGTCGAAACACTACCAACAGATCCTTATATGTACCTCCAACTTTTAACAATTCATCATGTGGCAATCAACTCGATAGTCGTGATCGAGAGAGAGGTTGAGGTCATGGACCTTCCTCCTTTTTAAACTCTCATTGTCTAACTTGGTAGCTATGCAATAAATCTGGCCACAAATTGTTCTCATATTGATGCTATTTTAATCCTTCATTTAAACTCGAGAGCTTTAATAGTCAACTTGTTGCATATCTCACAACTCAAAATGCATCTACTAATAGTAATTGGTATCCACAGGCTCTACCAACCATCTCCAGCAGTAGTTGCTATTTTAGCTACTCAATTGTCTATTGTCTAAGACGATTTCTTATGCACATAATAAGGAATTGGTGAAAAAGGTTATAGATGATGAAATTATGAGTACTATTTTTGTTAAGAAGAGTTGTAAAGTGCCGAGACCTGATGGAGTCACAACAGGATTTTTCAAAGCAGCTTGGGCATTGGTAGAGAATGATGTAGTGGCTGCAATGAGGTCTATCTCTCTTGTATGGTAAATTGCTCTAGGAGGTGAATTCTATTATTCTTTCTTTGGTTTCTAAGAAGGTGAATCCTTCGGTTATGGGGGACTTTAGGCTTATAGCTTGCTGCAACGTTGTTTATAAATGTCTTACCAAGATCATGGCCAATAGTTTGCTTCCTATTTGGAGATTATGATTAGTTTAAATCAATTAGCCTTTGTGCCGCATAAAAGCATTTTTGAGAATGTTATGTTGCCTAAGAATTTGGACAATAGCTACCATAAGAGTGATGGGATTCCTAGATGCACAATCAAGGTTGATCTCATGAAATCCTGATTTTGTAGATTGTAATTTTCTTTTACATTTGAGTGCTTTGGATTTCTTGAGCAATTTATTCATTGGATTAGAGCGTGTGTGTCCACTCCTAAGTTTTCTATCTCTCTTAATGGTACCATTGTAGGGTATTTTGAAGGTCGAAAGGGGTTGAAGTAGGGGGATTTGATATCCCCTTATCTTTTTGTTATTGTGATGAAGGTTTTTTTCTTGCTTGCTGGCTGAAGCTTCTTTTGATCATGAGTTTTAGTTTCATCCAAAGTGTGTTGCTCTCGGGTTGTCACATTTGTGCTTTGCTAGTGATGTTCTCATCTTCTTTAAGGCCTCATTTCAATTTGTGCAAAAAATCAACATTGTTCTGCAATAGTTTGCTGTTCTCTCGGGTTTAAGAGTTAGTCCTTCCAAAAGTCATGTGTTCTGTTATGGGGTCTATTAACAACAAAAATTTTTGATTCTGGATGAGTTGAAGATGCAGGAAGGGGTCCTACCTGTCTGGTACTTGGGTGTGTCTTTAAATACAAAGAAACTTTTTGAATCGGATTGTGGTTCTTTATTGGAGAGGATGTTTGGTAGAATTAATTCTTGGCTTTTAAGGCATCTCTCTTTTGCGGGTACAACTACTTTCTTCAATTCTTTTTAGCATTAAAATATATTGGTCTAACATCTTCATTCTCCTTAAGAAGATGATTAGATTAATAGAGGAAAAATTTAACCAAATTTTGTGGAATGGGAATAATACCTGCTTGGCTAGGTTTAAAGTTTCTTGGTAGTTGTTTATGTCCATAATAGTGATTATAAATTGTGCATTTCAATTCAACCATGATAAATTTGTCACGAAACAAAAAAGTTTCAATGTCATGTGTGACAAATTCTGTCAATTCTAACGCCCAGATTTGAATCAAGGACCTACTCGTAATAAATTGGTAATTTGGAAGAGCAAGTTGTAGTGAATTAATATAAGTGCAAATTGAGTTGTAGTTTAGGGGAGCAAAGAATAATTGACCCTATAGGTTTTTGTATGTCTAATTAGGGCCTAATCCCCCACTATCTTGCATTCTTTTATAAGACGTGTTTGATATCATTCTCTTGCACATTTTTTGTTCATATCTTTTGCAAATTTATAATTGAATTTATGTAACCCACATGTAGGTTCCATATATTCAAAGGTGGATTTACAGATTCTCGTACAGAAATGGATAAGAGATATGCAAGACAATGATTATATATATATATATATATATATATATATATATATATATATATATATATATATATATATATATATATATATATATATATATATATATATTTATTGTAATGAAGCCTAACCTTAACTCACTAGGAAAAGAAAAAGAAGAAAAAAGAGTAAAATTTTCAACTTCTATCCTTAAAAGCTATATAAAAAAGAGGTAATGGCCTCCAAACAGTAACTTTTATTTGAGAATAAAATGATGTTTGTGGCCTTGAATCACTCATGTTGTTTTGTTGAAAATAAAGAATTTATCATACATTTTTTCATCTTTTTCATATGTCTATTTTGTTGTCCCCCATAAATGACTATTTTACCCTTCATTCCTTAATTGACCCAATTTATTGGTTAGAATTCTAATGCCCCAAAATGTTTAAAGCTATTTTTTATAGGATTTGACAAAAAATTGATTAAAAACACTCTCTCATTTTCGTAAAACATTTAAATAGCATTTTTATTCAGAAAATAAGACTATCAAACGTTTGATCTTGGAAAGTACAGTTACGTTCTCTGCAAAGTCTGCGGAATGCTCAAAAGATGTCAGTACAAACATCAAACATTCGATGCTTTTATGGAACATTTAATTTGCTTTTATCAGACGTTTGATACCTTCATTAAACGTTTAATGAGTAACCTTAGATTCTCTAATATAAATAGATCAAACTTTCGATATCGTATATCAAACGTTCGATCATTTTTCAAAATAGATTTTACGTAGGAAATCGGTTTAACACCTGACTTCCGTATAAATAACACCTCATTCCCCTTAGAAAATCACTTAGGCTCGACCCAAAACCTCCAAAAATCATTTATTAAGTCTTGAGAATGATTTTTTTAAGAGAAAGTTCTCTTTGAATGAAACTATATTCTCCAAAGGGTAACTTTCGAATCCATACTCTTATTATATTGTATTTTACTGTTTTTACACTAGCTATGACCATGCTTATGTTTTCAAACTATGTCATAATGATTCAAAGGCTTTTATCTTAACTTTCTAAAATGTTTTAATAAAAATGATCACTTTATGTTTTACCTCTTTAAAAGTGTGTTTTCTGTGTTCTTTAATTTTGTTTGATGTTGTTAGATGATATTTTGAGTCTAAGAATAGTTATAGGTAGGTTTGATATGAGTTTTTAGATTTTCATGCATTCTAGGCATTCATCAAACGTTCCACTATTCTTGATCAAACGTTCGATCTTCAAAGATCAAACGTTAGATCTTCAAGGATCAAACATTTGATAATCGTGTCAAACGTTCGATGGTGATCAGAAATGGATTTTTAAGACAAGAAACACACATAATTCATGATTAGTAAGAGATTACGTTCTTAGCATATTGTCAGATTATTTTTCAGTTAACGAAGGGTTGCAAGATGTCTGAAGCATCGAATGAGCAATTGAGATAAGTACTTTAACTGAGTAAAAAAACTGCATTTTTGTGAAGTGCGATATGTCAAATGACTGAGCACGTTGTTCCATGTGATTTAGTTTATCATTTTTATGATATGATGCTATTTGTTTATATATTCCATATTTTTTAATAAATAAACAATACTTGAATCGTATGACATGATTGCACCATCTTATAACGGAATAATGACTATAGGCTTACTATTATTACGAGTTGATTCTATAGTCAAATAGTTTTATTCCATAGAGAAGGCCTTGGATCCAATGGTTAAATTTGTTACAGCGCAATATTCTTTAAATGGGTCACCAATGACGACTTTGCTAGTCAGTGTGGGCCACCCGAGGTCGGACTCAGTATGTTTGTACAATGTCCTAGGCACCGGAATTGTACTAGAAGTCCAACCCTGCTAAGAGGGGGTAATGTATTGGGTAGACCATATTATTAACATATAACTATTTATATAGTATTCATGAACCATATTTCTGCATTTAAGAATACGAGTTTAATCGCCGAAATTATGTTCTCTCTTTTAAAATTAAATACCATTTTGTTAAAGGGCATAATAACGAGGATTAAACCCACCATTTGTGAAAATATTATGAATAATTCATAATTACCTTTTTTATTTATTTTATACCTCACATCTTTCAAAATAATTTGCTTACTAAGTCAAACAACTTACTCAGTTACTTCATTTTCGTAAAAGGCTTCGGTATTTTATAAACCCTCAGGAGTTTGATCAGTTGGGATCCGCACCAAGATTATGGTATCTGGACAGCAGTTATTATATTTAGGTTTATCTTTTAAATGTAAAGCTCTGTGCCTATGTTAAATGATGTTAGAACTGTTTATTTCGCACTCAGATCAACTATTTCGCTGAAAACTCTGATAAAGGTTAAATTAAGAAATTCAGACAGTTACCAGTTAATTGTTTTGAATGCCCTATAGACATTATACTCCGAGTTATCCCCTCTTCAATGGATAATCTTGTGTATAAGGTGATTCATAAACCAATGTTTTATATATTTTTTCCTCACAAGAAGAATAGAGATATCTCTAGTCTTAATCTGTTAATTAAGGCTGAGAGGCAAACCATAAATTTAACTACAAGCTAGCTAAATTCTTGAGGCGTTACAGGACTACATGATTTTCTTTTGGTTTGTTTTGTCTTTTTGTAATAAAAGTGCATTCCCTCACTCAGAAGTCAGAATGTGTAGGCATTAATACAATACAAAAAACAACATAAACAAAAAACAAAAACAAAAACAAAAACAAAAAACAAAAAGGAAAGAATGTGGAGGCATCATCTAGAACGTCCGAAACATTATAGCTTATCCTTCTTTCTTTTCTTTTCTTTTTTTTGTCTTTTTGGAAGCCTTCTACACAGTAGCGTTTGAGCGTCTCCTTCAGGACTTCAGACTTCAGTCACTACAGAGAGGACGAAAAAAAAAACTCTACCTAACCAGATTTCCTTTTAAGATAACAAGATTTGTTTTTTTTTTTTTTAAAGATTTTTTAGAGAGAATGAAAAAGAGAGAGGATTTGAGTCATTCTGTAGACATACAGTTCATTTGGATTTCTTTACCGACAGAGCACTTCTCATGCTACTATTACAAAGAGAGAGATGTTCCATTTTTTTTTTCAAGTTTTTGTCAGAAACCCACCTACTCGTCAGAGAGATGCAGTACAGAGAAAGATATGAATCTACCAACTCTATTATACAGGTATTTTTAACCAAAAATCCCTTTTCTTTGGTCGCTGAAGACACAACAAAAATTTGATTTGCATACTTTTTATTTTTACTTGCTGAAGAGAGAACCAGCTGGTCTTCATGAGTTCTCTCCTCTGTAAGGTATTATTTTCTCTGTATATTCTCTCTTATATTCTAATTTTATTGATCTTTTGTAAATATTTTTGCTTGGTCCTCTGGTTCATAGCAAAGAAACTGGAAGACAATAGAAGTTTTGAGTTTTGTTTATTTAGAGAAGAATTGAACTAAAATGTACGTAGAGCATATTTTTTAGAAAGATTTTGTTTATGGGACATTAAGTAACACCCAAGTCAATAATCTCAGTTGCTTGCTTTTTCTTTTTCTTTTTCCATCGTAGCTTTTTTTTTTTTTTTCCAATTGTCTAGAAGATAACTCAAGGTCTCAGAGTCCTATAGGCTTTAGGATACGTCCAAGAGTAGACGTGTGAAGCTAATGGAACAGAACATTATAAAGTGCCTAGGAAAGTTGTATAGGTTATCTCTGTAACTATTTATCTTTCTTTGTGTTTATCGTTTCAATAGGTGTCTGTCGTGTGTGATTATTCCCTTGTTGGTTTTAGTTCTGTTTTAGCATTCACTGTTCACATTACTATTCACTGTGTGTGAGTTTCTACATTTTTTATTTTTTTTTTATGTTGATGAATTGAGTTTCTACATTTTCTTTGTCGTGTAACCTGAATAATCACTTGAAGTAAAATAGCTGTCTAAACAATTCTGCAATCTACAATATTCAACATCCTTGGACAATATGTTCCTCTTTCCTCCAAGTGAGACGCATGTTTTGCCTCTCTATGTTTGCAGTTGTATAGGATATATATCTTGCTTACCTTTTTATCTACCATCAGCTTTTATAGCAACTTTTTTCTGATTGTATTATTTTTCAGGATGATGTTGGTCATTTATAAATTTGTCATTGTAACTGATAATAGTATGAATAACAAAAACTACATAATAAAAAAGAACGAAGGATTTTACTTAGAAAATTTCAATAAAATGAGTAATTGAAATTTCTCAACCACCTAAAAGGAGCAATGAAAATTTTATTAATTTGAATAAAAAATATCTCTTATGGAGAAATGAAGAGGGATCACCACATGTTGAAAAAAGGAGGACGTCTAGGCATATCCCCTAATGAATAACTAAAAAGAAAAAAATCTATCTCCAAACCCTACTTTGTTTTCACTTTAATTCAATCACACTCGTAGAAGCAAAATGCCAAAATAAAAATAAAAATAAGGTCTTATAGTTTATATATAAATGATTCTTTATCATGTTTCTTTTTTTTTTTTCATGATTATTCACAATGTTTAGATAAAATATTAATCATCGTTATTACAGATTCTAATGACAACTATAACTCATACTTCCTCTTTTTATTTGTATGAAATAGGATGCGGACACATTATAATTCCCTAAAGGACATCACTCATAAAACAAGATAATGGAGGCTTAAGGTGGTTGTTGCTGAAAAAATTATGGCACGCACCACCATCCATAGCCCAAATAAATATCAAAGGCTTATATTGGCTGATGCTGCGGTAAGATCAAAATAAAGAAAGAATAACAACATATATTTTTCAACTTATATGGTTATTTTTTTGTTTATAAATAAAAATAAATTATTTTATTTGAAAGAAACTTATACACAATTCATCTGTTTTAACACAAAATTATATATAATAATACTTCAAATGGATTCTTAATTCATCTTGTCTATGTTCTACAATAATAGTTAATGTTAATTTCGAATAGTTTGCTATGCATCATTCTACTATACCTTTTATTATAGAATTTTCAAAATTTAAAGTAAAATTTATGGTAAAACGCCTTTTAGCAGCTTTTTTCTTTTGGAACCCAAAGAAGGAAATGGCAAAAACTCAGGTTTAATCTCAATAAAAAACAAATTTTAACTACCAATAAAAAGCACATTTATAATTAATTAATGATTAATTCCTGTTCTCCACATGCATAATTTGCCTTGCTAATTTATGATTAATTGGTCTCCAATTTATTACTCTTACATTTAAGTTTTCACACAAAGTTCACTCAATAAACAACCATACAGGTTGCACTAACTGAATAACCTTAACTTTGAAAAAATAAAAAATAAAATAAAAAGCACAAACACAACGCACCAATCAAAGAAACAAACAACTATATCATATCCTGCTTATTTTTCCATGAAAAAAATAATTCTATCTATATCATGGTCCCTTGCTTTATTAAATAATTCTCTTCATATATTAAAACAAATAAAAAACCTCAGCTTCTAAAAAAATACATATCCTTAAACCATAGTTTGTACACAAATAAAATCTTTTTCAATTTTAAGTTAAATGTCTTTTCCTTGCAATTCGAAATATGGTTTGTTAAAGTGCTCTTGTTGTCTATTTTGTTATATTTTTATTATGATGTATTATCCTCAAACTGTTTCATAATAAACAATAAATGTAACACATACAAAAGTTTTAACAAATAGACCAAACACATTGACTAAAAAACTTCTATCTATACATAAGCAAGGGAAGCTTTAACCATTATCTATTCCATCATCTGAAATACTTTTTATTATAGGGCAACCGTGTTCAAGCCACTATTTTTTTATGCGATATTTAGTTGTTCAAAAATACCTTAACCATATCCAACACATATTACATCATCAATGCTCTCGTCAAACCAATCAAGTCAGAACATCGAATAGTTGAGAATGAGTTCCAGTGAACAATTAATTCAAGAATTGTAATTGAAGATGCATCAAAAAATGAGATACAATTACCCACACTTGGACTCAACTTTGATCCTTTTACAGAGTTTTACAAATATATCGATTCTCTCTCCCAAGTCAATAAGAATTACGGATTTAAATTTAATGTCTATTTTCCATAATTTAACATTTTACTAATAAAATTGTTACATCTAACCTTCTAAATGTTATTGCTCTTGCAATTGATGCACAACCAGTTAGAGAGCTTCAAACCAAAAATGGCCCATGAAGATCCAATGACTAATTCTCATTGACCAAAAATAATATCTAACAATTTATTTGTTTATATGTCTCTATAATATTTATTCCATTTTAAATTTCATTTCCAAGTAGCTTTCGTTCAATAACTCTTCAAATTACAAATGAAATAGAAAACACATTCTCATTTTAAACATCTATCATATATCCTTACCTAAAGGTATATAAAAAGTGTATATATCTCGTAAATAATGTTTTTTATTTGATAATATAATTTTACGTTTTTGCCTTTACTCTTTCTTCATCAAAGTTAAATGAAAAAGGGTTATTTTTGTCTTTGACTATTTTTTTAAATTGGGAAGTTACCATTTTGCTTCTCCTTGGAAAAATTTGTCAAATCGTGTGATTCAAACGCTACAATTCACAAATAAAGGTTAACTGTTTAAGTTTTCTTCCAACGTACTTCAAATACCGCAAATATTAAACATAATATTCTCACCGTCTCTCCATCTCTCTGTTGTTCCCCACCCTACGCCGAGTAAGTTTCATGTGTTTTACATTTTTTAATTCAAATTCATTTGGTGCTTTATACATTATGATAGATAGTATATTTCTCTCCAATTATGTCTTTATAACTGTGTTTTACAGTGCTTCTATGAGTGCTTCCTTTTGTATTCTCGCATTATGTTTGTCGTTTTGTTGTTAGATTACTCATAAAACTCTGATCTTAAATTATTTATGATGTTTGTTCTTCCCCTTCCCTTTCCCCTCTATATTGGCGTTGGTCGCCCTTGATGTACTTAAGGGTACGTTTGCAAAAGCTTTTGAAGAAGCCACAAAATTGACCCTTGATCTACCTAAAGAAGATGGTGTCTCCACTAGCAGCATTATCAGAATCTCTAAGGCTTTACCCCTGGTGCCAATGTGATGGGTTCCAATCAAAAAAGTCAAATTCTAAAATAAGAAATCAATGAAATTAAGGAGACAATACGCGACACACAAAAATTACTGTACTACCCATTACATACAAAACTACATTAGACATAACCCACACACACTACAGCCATGCATATAGCCCACGTTTTCAAACGTGGGTGACCCACTATGTTACGCTCTGTTTTATGAAGCTAAAACAGAGGAAATGACCAAACGGTTTTTCTGCGTGCACCAATCATCTTCTGCTCATGGGACAACTTCTCTCTACTCCCATGTCTAATCATGCCACATATTTGAGATTGGTCTTTCTGTATGGTGTGACCTATCACAATAGACATCAAAGAAGTCACGGAAGACGATGTTTTTCCGAATGGTGATATGGTTAAAAGAGGACTCAGGTTCACTACTGCATTTTCTTAATGGCTATAATGGAGTCCATATGGGGAAAAGATTTCTTGGAGTTTAAGCCAGAGAGGTGGATTAAAGACAGGCAGTTTGTGAGCCCCATTTATCTTGTTTCTCTGTTTCTGCAGTTTCTCTAACTACTGAAGGCATTTCTATACTTATTTTTTCTCATTGAAAAAAAAAAAAAATTCCCTCACCCCGTGAACTAAACCTGTTATCTATTCCATTCAAGTTGAAATAAGAAATAGGTGGGGAGGGGAAAGTAGAAATAAAGATAAACAACTGACATGATTTTTTCCAATTAAAACTTGTGAAATTATTTTTTGTTGTTTTATTTTACTCTTTGAGTTGCTCGGCTGGGTAAGGTGACTCTAACAAATATGTATGTTTGGTTGTATGTATCAACTGATTTTTTTTGCGTGTAATGTGAGCCATTGAAATCTTTTCAATGGGTCTTTTAAATGACAATGCCTCGTAAATAGTGCATTTTATTTTATAGTGTAGTTTTACATTTTTGCCCTTTATCTTTCTTCTTCATTGTTAAGTAAAATAGGATTATTTTTGTCTTTCACAATTTCTTTAGTCTTTAAATTGTAAAATTATTATTTACAATCAGATAAAAACAAACAGTTACAATAAGATAAAGAGAGACAATTACAACTAGATAAACATGAGTTCAGTTATATTTACAACTGTCTTCAAAAACTACGAATACAATCAAACAATTTCTTTATCAACTTTTGTTTGATAGGATTAAATTAAGATTAGATGAAACCTAGTGAAACGTCAACAATGTTTTGAATTTTCTTCTCCACTGAGAGTTCAATTTTCTTCTTCACCGAGTACAAATACTTTAAAGAGCAAATAACAATTTCTTTACTTTGTTTTGAATTGTAACCTCAGGTTTGGTTCATCTTCTTTAACCATCATTTTTTTCACCATTTTCTCAAATCTCTCTCGCTTTGTGGTATGGTTTAATGTTCAGCCAAGTGACATTCTCTTAATTAATATTTTTTTTATTAATTTTTATGCTTAGAAATGTATATGTAATTGCAAGAATTTTCTTGAGTGTAATAGATTTCTTTTCTAGGCGACAATTCCTTTGCTCGCTTCTACGCCTTTGTCGGATCTAAAATTGAAGGTGTTGTTCATGTTTGATCCTTCTCTCTTAGTCTCTTTTTCAATTTTGAGTCTTAGGCTCTATTTGGTTCTTGAGAAGATTGAGAATCTTAATTTTAATTTCTTTTTTATTCAATTGAAGATATATGTGAAATTTTATATGACTTCTATGAGAAAAGCAAGACATCTGTATGTGAAGAAAGAGAATTAACATTGTTTTCTTTTTATTGGTCTTTCTCATTTTTGAATGTGGATCTAGCATCTTTCCATAAATGCAAACATTATGAATGTCTTTCTACAATGATTGTGATTTCCTTGAACGTTTTGTTGTATTCAAGACTCGAGAGTTTTAGAAGGTGGTAAGGAAGAGAAGAAGAAGAAGAATGTGGTGAACCCAATAAGAGATTCCGGCCATGGGTTGCAATAATGTAAAATCTCTACATTTTTCTTTTATAGTTTTGTTAGACCCACTAATTATAGATTACAAAAATAATGTTAGATTGGTAGGCTTTGAAATAGTGTTATTTTGGTGGTGTGTTGTTTAGACCCATTTCGATTGATTTCAATTTATTTATATTTTTTTAATTTTGTTCTTTGTATGTCACTGTGTCACTCAAATTTATTCAAAAATTAAAGTTAACAATTGCAAAGTTACAAGGCAATACTTAGTATACATCACAATTAGAAATAGAGAAATACCTCACTTCCACTTTCATGCCTTTTAAGTGCACATTTTTTAACTTAAACTAAAATGTATTATTTGATTCAAAATTCAATAGTGATCGATTTATAATATAATAATCATTATTAGTATATCATATTTTATAAATTTATAGTTTAACTTTATTCATTTAGAAAATTCAATATCTACTTGTTCAATAATGTAGATATTATTTATATATATAATGTTTCAATTATAATATTAATAATTATAGTGAGATATAACAAAGGGAACCAAGCACGTGCATTGCACGTGCTGTCCAACTAGTACTATACAAAAACAACAAAAATATTTGGCCTACATGTTAACTATAATAGATTTGTTTATATGTTATAGCCTCCAACCTGTTTCTTTAACTATGTGGGACTGTTTTGTGGATAATGAATCCGCTATCATTTCAAATATCATAAAGAGCAGCCCTATCATTATAGCAGCAAGATTGAAAGTTATATCCTATAATGGTATGATCTCTTATAAAATAGTCTCCATTTCGTTATGATCAATATATCTAATGAATCATCTCTACTTATCATATGTATGTGTCTTTCAACTAAACCATCTAGCTCCTTCATTATCAACTCTGACAATGCAGAAGCAGCTGCACTACGAGACTGGTAAACTATATCACTTAATGATTTAATCTCTACTTATTTTTCAGCCTTACTTTTCAACATGTTTTATATCTTTATAACTAACAAATTATTTTTCATCTTCACATAGGGTTGTTGCAAATCAAAACGTGTTAGAAGAAATAGTTAATGATAAATTCTAACTTAAACTTTCATCAAGTTTAATGACAGAACCTGCGAAAACCGTTACACATATTGCTGTAACACTAGAGTTAGCTAAAATGGTAAGACATTTTTAAGCGTATCAATTACGCATATCATAATATATGATAAGTAAAATATTCATTTTACAAATTCATGTATAATCAACTTATTACATTCACATTCTTAAAAAACAAAATCCATCAAGATTATAAACTCTTACAAACAATCGATGCAACAACTCAACTTTTGGGTGAAGGCAAAAATCGTTATTTGTAATTTACAACAAACTTTCTGGTATATGGCTTGCAATAAGTGTACGAAAAGTACAGGTATAGATTACAATGAGAAATTCTTTTGTCTAAATTACAAAGAACCAAATACTCTTACCCAACCTAGGTACGTACATTATAATTATATGTCACATTCAACTTAAAGTATGAAATAAACAAGTTTTATATTTTTTCAAATCAGTTTGTCTAAATTTTTCGTATATTCCATTGTTTTATTTTAGATGTTGAGTGGAAGTATAGTTACATTATACAACTGGATCGTTGGTGGCATCTTTGTTTGGAGATGATGCATAAAAGTTCATGGCATGCTCAGCAACAAAATTAATACTGGAAACCACTCAGGTATTAAAATATATATATATATATATCTTCCACAAAATATTTTTCTTACTCAATCCCATCAACATAAGTAATTTGTATGCCTTACTATATTTCCAAGAAAACTAAATAACTGCTTTAAAAAACAAACCAAATTCTCTCATAAACAATTCTAAGTGTGTTCTAAAATAAAAAAACGCATATGTTAACTTATTTGATCTGCAATGTTAATGTCTATATATTTTTCTTTCATATTTTCCTTTATTCAATTTCCTTGCCTTATACTTTCCTATGATTAAACTACAATATAAACAAGATAACATTTTAACAAAGATAACTTTTTTCGTAACAACGAAAAAGTTTAGTTTAATTCTCCTCTCTTTTTTTAATTTTTTTTATTCTAGTTTTATTTTCCTTTGAATGCTTAAGAAATACAACAAACTCAAAAGAAACCTTTGCTACTTTAACAATTTTATTATTAAGCTTTTGGTTTTGGTTTTTCTTTCTCATCAAGTGTACTACACACTTTAATTTTCTATCATTTTTCTCTTTATTTGAAACCTTTGCTACTTTAAAATAATTATTCTTTTTCCTTCTCTATCTTTACCTTCATTTCTGGAAAAATGGACAGTAAAGACAGAGTTCAAAATATCCATTTAATAAACAAAAAAAGAAGAACTATGTAAATAAAAACCATTAACTTAGTACTACACATGGTCATATCCCATATACAAACCTATAATTCATAGATTACTTGAACCTACTATGATTAGATTAAAAAACCAATCATCTACCAATTGAACCACAAACTATTATAAACTCAAATCTTACTAACATAACTAACTTCAGTTTGATTGCTCAATTATAGTACATCGTTGTTCAATTAAACAAGTTTAACTCTATCTATGTACAAATATATCTTAACAATTTTTTTCCCTTTACACTGTTAATAATTGTATAAGCTAAAAAGAATAAAACCATATTCCTTTTTTTTTTCTTAATCATTGATCTACTTTTACTCTATTAAAAATAGGATGACATCACAAATATAGAAAACATTGCAACGCTTTCTTCTGAGGAAGAATTAATGATCCGACTTCGAGCGGGAGTACTTGATACACGTGCAGGACCACGCTATAGATTTAATATCACTGCTCTTCAAAAACTACCAAATGAAGACGAATGAACTTTCTCAATCCAACAAATCATAGCTCAGTAACTCTTTTGTATTTTTTGAAACAACTTTTGCTATGAAGTAATAGCATAAAAGGAAAATAAACAACTACTTAAATACCCTAAACTGTATTTATTTGTCTTCCTATGCTAGAAGTTATAAACCAAAAAACTATTCTCTCTTTTGGTGTGAGAACTTATCTGTACTATTTCTATTTTGCACATATACTTATTGATTAATTAACTAATACTATGGTCTTAATTAATTTGATTGTATGAAGAAATGCACTTATAGAATAATCTACATATTAAATCATTCTGTATAATTGTAACGCCTAAAAAACTTAACTAACTTGTAGTTAAATTTATGGTTCGCCTCCCAACCTTAATTAACTGATTAAGATTCACAGATATCTCTATTTTCCTTATAAATGAAGAATATGAAAAAAAAAAAAAAAAAAAAAACACTGAAACCATTGAAATGAGATTAATCCAGGATATATTGTACATAGGGCGTTCAAAACAATTAACTGGTAATTGTTTGAGTTCCCTATTTAACTATTATTAGAGGATACAGCAAAATAGTTGATGTGAGTATATTATCAATAAAAATTCTATCATCAATAAAGAGAGACACAAAGCTTTATATCTAAGAAAAACCAAACCTAAATACATCAACTGTCATGCTATCACCATAAAAAAGTTAGAACTTCCAAACAAACAATTTCCTGAAGAGATTATAAAATACCGAAGTATTTTGCAGATAAGAAGTAACTGAGTAAGTCAGTTGACTTAGTAAGCAAGTTATTTTAAAAGGCGTGGGGTATAAAATTAGTACAAAAGTGATTATGAATTATGCATGATATTTTTATAAAAAGACAGGTCTAATCTCCGATATTATACTCTTGAAATAGTATTTTTATTTTTAACAGAATAAAGAGCATAACTTCGGCAATTAAACATCTTCTTTTAAATGCAAGAAATATGCTACATAAGTATAAGGAGTCGTATGTTTGACAATATGGTCTATTTGAGACATTAACCCCTGCTCAATAGGGTTAGCGCGTTTAAAAAGACATTTGGTACAATTCCCTGTGCCTCGGTTATTGTACAACTACCATCTTATACTAGTAGTCCGACCGATTCCGACCTCAGGTGGCCCACACTGACTAGCTAAATCATAACTGGTGACCCATTTAATGAATTGTGCGCTGTCACAAACTAAACCATTGGGTCCAAGGCCTTCTTAATAACATAAACTTTTTTTTACCATAAAATTAACCCGTAATAATGGTAAGCTCATGGCCATTATTCCGTTACGAGACGGTGCAACCATGTCATACGATGCAAGTATTGTTCGTTTATTCAAAAATAAATGAGTATATAAACAAATAACATATCGTCATAAAAATGGTAAACTTGAACATAATGTACTCAGTCATCTAACATATCGCACCTCAAAAATTGCAGTTTCATTACTCAATTAAAATACTTACTTTGACTACTCATCTAATGCTTCAAACATATTGAAATCTTCCGTTAACTGTAAAATAACCCAACAATATGCTAAGAACATAATCTTATGCTAATCATGGAGTTTTTGTGTACTTTTTGTCTTAAAAATCCTAATTTATCATTTCTAGTCACCATTGAACGTTTGACCTGATTGTCAAACGTTTGGTCCTGAAGATCGACCGTTTGATCAAGAACAGTATAACATTTGATGCATGGCCAGAATGCATGAAAGTCTAAAAATTCTTACCGAACCTACCCACAATTATTTCTAGACGTAGAACATCATCTAATAACATCAACCAATGTCAAAGAACGTAGAAATATTTGTTTAGAGAGGTGAACACAAAGTTATCAAAAATTCTTTAAAAAATTATCATAAAAGCCTTTAAGTTATTAAGATAGTTTTGAAATCATAACATAACAATAGCTTGTATAAAATAATAAAATACAACATAAGTAAGAACAAGGATTTATGAATTACCTTTGATTAAGACAACCCTATCAAAATGAACAAACTACCTCCAAAAATCTTCTTCTAAGTCCCAAAAATAAGTCTCTGGGTATTAGGACGAGTGTATGGGGTGTTAAACAGAAGGAAATGGTGAAATTTATAGGGAAAAGGGGGTGGAAGATTGATTTCTTACAAAAACTCCATTTCTAAAAATGATCGAATGTTTGATTCACTATATTGAATGTTTGATCTATTTATATAAGGAAATCTAAGGTTTTTCATTAAACGTTTGATGAAAGTATCGAAAGTTTGATAAAAGCACATCAAACATTCCATAAAAGCATTGAACGTTTGATGTTTGTACTGACACCTTCTGAGCATTTGTAGAGAATGTGACTGTACTTTCCAAAATCAAACCTTTGATGATGAACATCGAACGTTTGATAACCCAATTTCTGAATAAAATATTATTTTAAAAACCTTTATAAAATGGTTGGGTGTTTTTAAATCAAATCTTTGTCAAATAATATGAAAATCATCTTTTAAAATTTTTGGGACATTACAATAATGCCTTATATATATAATATTTATTTCATAACATTAAATATCACATGAATAAAAAACACAAGAAAAAAAAAAAAGAGTTTACTTGGTGTAATAACAGAGACTCTCCTCAATTTACGAAGGAACGTTTGGATCGGGGGCAGTGGCAAACTCGAAGTGGTGTGAGATGGCAGGTCAGACCATTTTGGCTGCCAGGAATTCTGACCATTGCCCAGTTTTTATTACTTATGGGGATCTGCAAGTCAATGTTGCTAGTTCGAATGTTCCTTTTAAATTCGAAGCTAGCTGGATGGTGAACAATGCTTGCTCAGGAGTTGTATCAGAAGCCTGGTGCGGTAGCATGTCGGCCAATGATCCGCTTGATATCCTTCATAGCAAACTTGATCTTTGTCAGTAGTGGAGTAAACAAAATGGCAGAAGAAAAAGGGCAGCCTGGGTTAAGAAGAAAGCCGATCGGATCAAGGTCTTGCAAGCAAGGGTTTCTCCGGAGTCCATGCAAGAGATTAGGCATGTTCAAGCAGCAATTGATGATAAGCTAGGGAGAGCAGACTTGAAATGGAAGCAAAGGGCCAAGGTTCACTGGCTTTGGCACGGGGACCGAAACACAAAGTTCTTCCATATGCATGCTAACCAAAGGAGAAAGGCCAACCATATTGGCGAAGTTACTAATGTCGAGGGCGTTCACTACAATAAACCAGACTCCATTGGTCAGGCTTTCTTGGAGTATATTAGTCCCTCTTTTCTTCTTCAAGGTTGACTGGAGGGGATGTCTGCCTAGCAATGCTGGATGAGAAAATTACCACGAAAATGAATGAACAACTCGCCCTACCTTTTTCCAAGGAAGAAGTCTGTATTACTATTTCGCATATGTCGCCATATAAGTCCCCAAGACCGGATGGTTTTCCACCATGTTTCTATCAAAAGTATTGGCTGATTATCAATGAGGAGGTATGTCAAGCAGTTCTCTTTTGTTTGAATTCAAATAGATCTTTGGCCTGTATCAATGATGCCAACATAGTGTTGATCCCCAAGAAACAACAGTCACTCAGGTCACAGATTTTCGTCAGATAAGTCTTGTTTCAAATCATTTTTCCTAATCAAAGTGCTTTTGTTGCAGGTCGGTATATTACAGATAATATTCTTGCAGCATATGAATCCCTTCATACAATGAATTCCAATTTAACTAGGAAACAGAGGTTTATGGCTTTAAAGTTAGATATGAGTAAGGCATATAATCTAGTTGAATGGAGCTTCCTTGAAAGGGTGATGTGTCGGTTAGGGTTTGGACAAAGATGGATCCAGTTAATTCGGAAGTGTATCAGCTCAATCTCTTATTCTGTTTTGGTCAATGGTGAGCCTTATGGTCACATCCTCCCTACCTGCGGCATTCGACAAGGAGACCCACTGTCCCCTTATCTCTTTATTCTTTGTGCGGAAGCCCTTAGTGCAATGCTCCAGCAGGCTGAGAGAACTAGAGAGCTTACTGGTGTTCCTATTGCTAGAGGTTGAGTCCACCTAAATCACCTGTTCTTCGCCGATGACAATCTTCTTTTTTGTAAGGCGAATCTTATGGAGTGGTCTCGGCTTTCTGCTATTCTTGAGAAATATGAGGAAGCCTTCGGTCAATGTCGGAATAGAGAAAAAAACCTCCATCTTCTTCAGTCGCAACAGAGGAAAGAGTTAAACGACATATTTTGGGAGCTGTTGGGGTCCAGGTAACAAATGCTTTTGAAAAATTTGGGCTTACCCTCTTTGGTGGGGCGCTCCCGAAGGCGGGCTTTCATATCTATCAAGGATCGGATTTGGTATAGGATCAATAATTGAAAAAATAAATTCTTGTCTCATACAAGCAAGGAGATCCTTTTGAAAGCAGTGGCTTAGGCTATCCCTACTTAGACCATGAGTATCTTTCTTCTCCCGAAGTCTCTTCTTCATGATATCAATGCTATAATGAAACGTTTTTGGTGGGGTCATCTAGATCAGGATTCGAAAATTCACTGGCTTAAGTGGAAGAGTATGGGCACTTCTAAGTCTCATGGTGGCCTGGGGTTTCGGGATCTGGAAAGTTTTAATCAAGCACTATTAGTCAAACAATGTTGGTGTATCCTTCAGAATCCAAATTCCCTCTCTACGAAGATTTTCAAAGCCAAGTACTTCCCTTATGGTTATATCCTTGATGCCCCCCTAGGGCGACGGCCTTTTTATGTCTAGCGAAGCTTATGGTCTGCGAGGGACTTACTCAAGAAGGGATTAGTGTGGAGGGTCGGCAATAGTGCTCAAATCCATATTTGGCAAGATACGTGGCTCCCTTACTCTATTCGACGTCTTGAACTCTCCTCTAGAGAGGGGTTTACTATTGATGCTAGGGTTGAGGGGTCCTAGCATCAATAGTACAGACTGGGACACTAAATGGTGGAAGACTCACTTGATTTGGGATTTATTTGGGGAGGTGACTACTTAGCATATTTGTCAACTCCCTATCGGATCCATCTAGACCAGTGACAAGAATATCTGGGGCCCTACAGCTAAAGGAGAATTTACGGTTAAAAGTGCCTATCATTTGCACAAGGAGATGCTAGCTCTCAATACTAGTGAAAGTTCTCGTCGTAGTCAGCATCGCCTTCTTTGGAAGAAGCTTTGGCAAATGAACAATCATGTTGTGAAAATGTTTATATGGAGAGCCTGTCATAATACCCTGGTTACTAAGGCTAATCTTTTTCGCCGCAAAATTACTATAGACTCCTTATGTCCCATCTGTAAGGTAAAGCCAGAGACTAGTGGGCATGTTTTATGGGGCTGTCCTGCCGCAAAAGCTGTTTGGAGTTCGTGTGGGGGCCGAATCCAGAAGCACTGTGTTGAGCACGTGGACTTTGTGGTTATTTTTGAGATCTTCATCGTTATCTGGACAAGGAAGATATGTAACTAGTGGCGATGGTGGCTAGGACTTTGTGGCTTCGATGAAATGCTGTAATCTTTGGGCGCCCACTTAGCCATCACTCTACCGTGATTCGTTTTGTCACTGATTCTTTGGCGGCTTTTCGAGATGCTATTGCTCGGCCTCTCCCTGTTGCACAGTAGACCACCAGTTGATTCCCCATTGGCTAGCCCCTCTGGTCGGCTGGGTCAAAGCTAATTGGGACGCAGCAGTGGAAAAGCTTCACAAAAAATGGGCATTGGTGTTATTCTCCGAGATTGCAATGGGGAGATGTTGGCAACCATATCAGCTCCAAAAGAATACATCACAGCTCCTGATATAGCAAAGGCAACGATGACATTGAAGGCAGTCAATTTTTGTCAAGAATTGAGCTTTCATCAGGTGATCCTTGAAGGTGACGCCCTTCTAGTTGTGCAGGCGCTTAACATTGGCGGTACCAATTGGTGTAGATATGATCATCTTCTTGACGAGGCTAAAGGGATATTGTATAACTTTCAGTCTTGGTCAGTCCAGCATGTCAAACGTACCAATAATGAGGTAGTCCATCGCCTCGCGAAGGAAGCCTAATCTCTTTGTGAGGAGCAGGTTTTCATTGAGGATATCCCCCATGTCTTTATGATTTATTCTTTGATGAGCGTTATACTTAACTGATTTATTTTAATGAGAAGCGTGACATTCCTTTCAAAAAAAAAAAAGAATGAAGGTCCATATATAACTTGATTGGTGGATTATGGACCTTATGGTAGTTGTTTTACCTACAAAGCTGTACTACATCTAAAACTTTGCTCCACACACGTGCTTGTTCTTTCTCCTATTTTTCCAACCATAAACTAGCATTGCTCTATCATTTTATATTTACTGGTGCTGATTAAGATAGATATGTGAGCCACAGCCTCTTCTTTACAACTAAGAGAAATATATTGTAGAAATAATTTATATACAAGAAATATGACGTGTCAAGATGCTTACAGTTACAGACAGGTTACTATATGAGAAGATTGTTGATGCAAGATTTATCATAACCTTAAAACAAAAAAAATAAAAGAAAAAAAGGAAAGATTCCAAGTTTTTCTTCATAAATAATTAAAATAAATTGCACTTACACGAGCAAATAGAAAATTGACAAAATTTCCTAACAACTAGATTAGAGAAAGTATACCCAATTTATAAAAATGATATATATAAATTAAACATATAAAAAAATATGTTTTTTTAATTACAAAAACAAAAGTTTAAGAAATTATTAAAAAAAATTTATACATCTCAAGTGCTAATAAATAATAAAAACCTTAAAAGAAATCTTAACTTGCTTCAAAAGAAATACTTGTCCTTACAAAATTATTGAAGGGAATGCTCTGTAGTCTGTACCTAGGAAAGCTATAGTAATGAGAGTACATGTATCACGCTGTCACGCACCTTGAAAAGCATAATTCCCATTATATCCTTGACTTTCCAATGGAACAAAGCAAGCAAAGATTATAGAAGTTCGAGAAGAGGACGTAAAATAGTAAATTCACAATATTGGAAAAAGGCAAAAGCAATTGATCACGAGCATAGCACGTGCAAGTCCTTTACCACCTATATTATTGAGCGTGATCTCTTGCCAATTCCTCTTCATTCGTCAAAAGGGTTACGTCTCTCTCTTTCTCGGACT
Source organism: Betula pendula (assembly GCA_900184695.1). Classification (NCBI taxonomy): domain Eukaryota; kingdom Viridiplantae; phylum Streptophyta; class Magnoliopsida; order Fagales; family Betulaceae; genus Betula; species Betula pendula. Next base: position 307,327 of record FXXK01000018.1, read on the forward strand.
CTGATATTAAACAATCCAGATCAAACCCTAGCCCTAGATCACAGCCATGTCGTCCAAGCAAGGTCAAATCCCTAGTTTCGTTTTATTTGATTCTCAATTTTTGATAATCTACCTGTATTTCTTGTTGATTTGGAGAACAAAGCCCTAGGTTTTGTTATTTGTTTGAAGTCGTTTGTGTGAAAAATTAAGGTTTTTTTTTTATTTTATTTTTTGGTTTTGTAGGTGGAAAGGCAAAGCCTCTGAAGCAGCCCAAGGCTGACAAGAAAGACTACGACGAGGTATTGTTTTCAATTTGTTGAAATTTCACAGAATTGGCTTTCAAAGCTCGTAGATTTAATCGTTGATTGTATATGGAAAAAATTAAAGTTTGTTGAAGTTGACGGTTTTGTTTACTCGGGTCGATGTTGATCTGATGTTTTCCGGAGATCTTTATTTTTTTGTGTATGGGTAAATATATAATGATCTTTAGCTACTACATAAGTTATATGTATGCAATTATGACTTTCATGCATACATAAGTTAACCCCAGGGGTTGGCTCAAGTGGTAAGGGCTTTAGTATTGGTGGAATCCTCATCAGGTCCAAGGCTCAAATTCTCTTGGCTGCAAACAATTTTTTGGGGCCATGTCTGCCGGCAGCTTTACCCTATTTGTGTGGAGGGGGCGTTTTGCTGGGGTTTGGGTTTGTCTAATAGGGGTGCGAAGTGATACTGCCTTTGAGGGGTTTCCTGTCATTAAGAAAAAAAAAAAGACTTTCATGCATGGTGTAACTAATACAAGAAAAGCGTAATTTTGGATTCTACCCAGTTGAAAGAGCTTATAAATCATAAGATCTTACCTTCATGCAACCCTTCAACCAGCACAGAGGTGCATGGGGATCGAAAGTTCCATCTTGTGGGAGTTTCCTTAAGATTGACATAGACCATTCATGCGTGGGACGAAGTAGCACCTCCCCAGCACCTGATACCTTAAAATCCAGGCGATCCTTTTTTTTTAGGTTGGGTTGCTGGATACGGGATCCACGTAGTAGGCTGGACCAACATCAAGCCAAGAGAGGGCAGCCTTTACATTAACAGGAAGCACCAGAACCTTTTTTACTTTCAGGAAAGGAAGCTACATCTGCTTATGGGCTGGAAACTGCTCCATTCAAAGAGTCTTTGGAAGGGCTCCCTTTTTTTATTTAGGCTAGTTAGGCTAGCAAGAAAACGGCTGCGCGTTAGTGTAACGGACTGGGGAGTAGTGACTAGCGTTATAGGTTGTTGGGCGGCCAGAAGGTTGCCACGAGTGTGTCCTCTCTGTCGCCTTTACCAATCACAGATCAGCCTGACTAATGGTCTTTCTAAAGGACTTTCGAGATTTTAAGGGATCTTGCTAAAGGAAACGGGATTCAGTTAAAAACTTTTCCTTGAGTGAAATACTATGGCTCTGTTCTTAAAGTGTTTTTGGGGTTTTTTTTTTATTTTTTTTTATTTGAAAAAAGTGGTATGATGTGACATAAAGGTGAAAACTAAATTTGTGTTTATAATAGTGTTTTGTGTTTTGGATTGTTAGTGGTTTTGTTTTGAGGGCATATAGAGACAAAAATTTTAACAAACAAATACTTCTATCCTTTATTCAGTTATAGTTTACAGGTACTTATCAAGTGCTTGACTATTTGGTTTCTTTTCGTGATTTTTTCATGTTCAGAATTTCAGAATTTTGGCTCATATTCTGCTGGCCAAATATATGGGTTGCATGTCTATAGTTTTTGACATGGAGAAGTGGCCCCCTGTTTTCTGATAAACTTCTGAATCCCATTTTCCATACTTGTGGGGTTTGTTCTTAATATGGTTTACTTCTGCCTCTCTATAAACAGGATATGTTTGAATCCAATTACCAGGAGTTCTGTTAATATCTCAATGAAGCTCATTGTTGAGCTATTACTGCTGTAATTTCTTTGTATTTTACTTTTTATAGTCATGCCTTCTACCTCCATAGAACCCTGGGTGATTTTTTATGGGGTGTGGCCATGCTTATTATGATCTAAGTGTAACCTCGCACATCTTTGGATTTGATTGCTCTTGTTGCTGAATATTTTGAATATGAGTGTGTCCTGTTCAATTCTTATAAAAAAAAATGTATTATAGATGCTCTGGCGATATGTTGGGATTGACAAGTTCAGATTTTTCAGTTGTTCCCCTGTTTACATTGCTTCTGCTATGCATGTTATGTGAGAACCCTGGGGCATTCTAGCCATGTTAGGGTCCGTAAGATATTAAAGTAAAACATGGTCACACCCTCGGTAGCCCTAAGTAAGGTAGGGAGTTGAGGTTGTGACAGAGGTGGTATCAGAGCGGTCGACACTAGGAGTGGCCTAAGTAGGGGGCAGCGGAATGAGGACCTATAGATCATATGAAACAATCTACGCCAGAGCATAGATTTAATTAAAAAAAAAAAAATCTCCTTTAGTATATATAAAATATATAAATTGACATCAAAATAATAAAATAACTAGCAGATGTTTACACATGGCCCAGTGGATGATAAAAGATAGTGGCCAGGCCACAAGAATACTTCGATTTATAAATCCAAGTTGAATTTTGGGCAAGGCCTAACCCCTAGGTTATTGTAGACTATGGCGCTACAACCCAGAGTTAGCTCAGGAAGGGCAAAAGATGGAAGGGGGCCCTCCCAAGACTAAAGGACTAGGGCTTCCCTAGATGCTACTCTTAATTTTTTAATCCTAATTAACGAGTTGTTGAAACTAATTTTTTAGGTTTAAAACTTGTTTTGTAATTTTCTGAACAATAATTTAAAAAGTCATTATCAATATATTTACTCCTTATCCTTCATCCTGATATATACCTCAAGTCCCTCCTATAAATTATCCATTGATAAAAGCTTCATTAACTTTGTATGCTAACCTGTAATATTTTGAACAGCTTATGACCTCTAAAGTAATGTAAGTATTATAAATGCTCTAGTGATATGTTGGGATTGAAAAGTTTAAAGCCCTAAGCTAGCTAGGGTGCTGGGGGTGTAACAAAAGTAGAGCCTTTGGTGAAGTTTGTTATATTACGATATGGTGCTGTTTGATCTTTTTCTGGGATAACGTCACAATCTGCCTTTGTTTGCTCTCTGCAGATTGATATGGCCAATATTCAGAAGAAGAAGGAAGAGGAAAAGGTAATTTGCTGGTTACGTAGCACTTATCACATTCCCTTCCACGTGTTGTTTGAGAAATTCTTAATGTGTTTTTGACTTGTATGATGAGCAGGCACTCAAGGAACTTAGAGCCAAGGCACAGAAGGGACCCATTGGAGGTGCTGGGCTGAAGAAAAGCGGGAAGAAATAAGGGTCTAGGACCCAAATCAGGACTCTCTCTATCTATCAATTCTTCAGCTTGGATCAAAATGATTATTGTGATGTACTATGATTAAAGTGATGATCTACCTTCTTACTATGTGTGTTACCAAACTTTGGGGAGTCATCTTTATGTAAGACTAAACTTTCTAGTTGAATGTTTGTGCTATTTGCCTGTGTTCCTAAATGTCGTCCTTTGTGCTTTTTGTTTGAAAGCATGATTTTGATTTTGTGCCCTGTTTAGGTAGGAATTAAAGGCCAGAACTCTAATGGGCTAAAGCATCTGAATGGTCGCTGAACTAGGATTCCACACTGGTAGCTCTCATATAAGAACACATTTTGAGTTGCTAGTGTAATTATTACACTATAGCGACTCAATTCTTCCCCATCTTTATATCCTGCTGTGTGAGTCACTAGGGCATACTAAGAGTACATTGGCACTGACGATATTGCATGGAAATATGAAAAAGTTTTCGTTTTCAAATTAAAGGTTAGGAAGTGTTCTTAAAAATGCACAATTTTTAGTGCCGAATCCTTTATTTAAAGGTTAAATTATAATATATTCAAAAGTTAATTATATTTTAAAAAATTATGTGTTTATTAATAACGTTTTCAAAATTGCAATTTTTTTTTTTTTGTTTTTCAAAGAGCATGTTTTAAAACCAATAAACCAAATAGACCCAAGAAAAATTAAGATCAAGATCAAACTAGAGAACTCCTCGATCTTGAAACTTCTTTATTAAATAAAACCAATGACACACCAATCAACCAACTCTTGATGGCATAAAGATCATTATTCTTTTGAATTGAACGTTGATTTTGTGACAAAAATAAACTAAGATCTTTTCCTCAAATTTGAAATTTCAATGTGAATGATGTTTTTGTTTTTTTTATTTGATAGCGGAAATGAGTTATTGAATTCTCACTTTTAATCTGAATGGAAGAAAGGATAGAAGATCCTATGAGAATACTTTAAAAAACAAGATTGGAAGTGGCCTACTGAACTAAATATGTATACGAAAATTGTCACATCAAGACACTTTCGTAGCATTTTAACTATTAAAGGAGGAAAATTCTAAACTAATATCTGAAAGACAATTTGTAAAAGATTAAGACGAAAAAAAATGATAGCCAGATCACCAAAAGTGCATCACCCTCAAGCTGAATACAGCTATAGCCTGAAGAGGAAGCTAGCCGAATAGTCAAAGGGCTGCCAAAGCTTCACCTTGAAGAGCATCCAAGGAATGCAATTTCATGGTTGCTGCCAAAATAATTCTGCCTGAGTCATCACTCATAACACCAGCAGCAACTGCAAAAAAATCTTTAACAGCAACATCAAAGTTGCCTTTTAAGCTACCAGCACGAGGTGGGAGCCAAAAAGAGGGTAAACCAACTTCAAGCCAGGCTGAAAGATGAAAATCCAAGGTGCTAGATATTTGTTTAATGAGCTTAGACGGAACATGCTACCCATTTTCATGAATCAATAGATTTCTGGCCCTCCAAATGCCGTCTAAGGTAAGGACCGCAAAAAGCTGAAATCTTCGAATTTCTGAGCGAGGAATAGCAAGAAAATCAGAGGGATAAACAATTGCTAAAACGCAAACAGAAATTGGCCTTGAAGAAAAGCCATCAGTGATAAGAGGCCAAGGGGAAGTCCTCCAAAGAATGCGAGCCAGACTGCAGTCTAAGAAAAAATGGCATAAGGTCTCTAGAGAACCCTTACAAAACGGACATACCCAAGCATCATCATCCACTAAAGATATAAACCGAGCTAGATTGGCCCAGGAGGGAAGAAGATCCCAAGCTATCTTCCAAAGCAATGCCTTAAACTAGCCTGCATTTTCAATTCATAGTGAACTGACCAAATTTGCTGGCATAAAGGGAGGGCATTATCCTCCTAAATTGCAGAACCTAAGCAACTCTATTTTTTTCATTAAAGCCAGAAAACCTGTAAGCTCTCAGGACATTTACATGTTATCCAGACCAAAAAAAGGAAAATGATTCAGGTAAAAATGATACAAGCATAAATTAATTAATTAATTAATTAATTAATTAGAAGAAAACTAAATTACATTTAACCGTCCAATCAAACACGACACTAGAAGGCAGTTTATCAGCCATTTTTTCTATGTCCTCAAGTGTATGGAAATGGAATCTACATTTTCCTTTTGATGCTCACTTTGATTGCCAAGAAGTTCAGAGAAACAGAAAGAAGCTTGGCATCATTAAACGATCAGCCTAATTCCTAACTTCTCTTAACAACCTGACACTGTTAATCTTCCTCCAGCAAAGCAAGAGTGAATACTTGTCATAGCGTTCAAAATTCATGATACAAACCAATTACCTCCTATCTTGAAACCATGCTCAAACAATTTATTGACCATATTCATGTTAAAATATATTATGAGATTTGATTTAATTGTAATTGATTGTAATCTCCTATAATCAGATTTGATTATGTTAGAAATATAATACAATAATACAGAGTGAAATAACATTATTCGACACCTCTCATGCACCGAATATAAGATCTAATGTAGTTGTTCTACATGTCTTAACTTTTGAATCTTCAATATTTATTTTTTCAGTGATAAAATATGCTAGTAGAGCGATATTCACAATATCCACAGTCTAAAGGCTTTAATTTGCACACTCAAAAACCAAACAAGAGATATAACTTGTGTAAATTCCAATATTCGCATATTCGGTAGCAAAATCTTTTCCAAACGCCACCACATAACCCTTTGGGTTTTTTTTTTTTCTTCATACAATCTCCATTTTCAAATGCCATACATTTATAACCAAGCATCATTACGTGGAGTAATCCTTAAGCATTACATAACGCCTTTATGTGCGTAGAGGAACGGGCTGCCCATTACGGGCGCATCACATTCACTACATATTATATTCAAATTTGATTGTAATTATTATTTTTTAATTAAAAAGGATTAGAGGGAGAGGTCAATTGTGGTTATTTTACTTGAGTGTGATCATAGTAGTTCTCAACCCGTGGAGCGCCACTCAGGAGGGATCTAAACAATGAGAATCGAAGGCGCTCCCTCAAGATCAATCAAACCATAATTTAACACCCGCCCCACTAAAGCATCAATGAGATTCAAGATGGCGAACACTAATAGATTAAGGGAGATTGTAATCATATTTGATTACCATACTTATATACTCAAATTCTTTTATAAATATGAGTCTTTTATATTATAACATCATCAAGTGAATAAGAATAAATGTAATTCTTAAGACTTTAATTTGCAGACGTATGTCATAGACTAGACCACGAAAAAACTCATCTTTAATTATTTTTTATTTATTCTGTTATTTATTTATTTATTTTTATTTCATTCTTAATTTTATCATGGCATGAAAGTTATAGGCTAATGCCAGTTTTCGATCACGTGGATTTCAATATTTTATTTTCTTCCTTTTCTCTATCATCGTTGTGTCACTGATTTTCAATTGGTATAAGATAATTAAACGATCCTTGAGAGTTAATTCATTTGCCTACCGAGGTTTTCATCCGCGGTGGTGGTGCTTGCTGTCTTTTCTTTTCGGGTAGGCAGTGCTTTGACAAAGCCTACGGCCAAAACAATCTGGTTTCTTTGCTTCTATTCAAGTTATGGGGTTCTAATTCTTTTATGTTATTACCGAACGAAAGGAATAGCAGCAACTTCTATCATTGGTTTGGTTTTTTATGGATTTCAACTTACCAGGTTGCTTCAACATAACAGCGGTTGTGTCAGATTCAGATATGAAGCTCCCAAACGATCAGGATGACAAGGCATTGGTACTGGTCATGTAGTCTCTCTTCAAAAAAGAAAAAAAGGAAATAGGGAAACAGGGAAAAATAAGAAGAAGAAAAAACAGTTTTAAATAAAAAAAAAGATATGTAGAAAAAAAAAATAATAATAAAGCCAAATTGCCCATATTTTGATTATTTGTTGGCTCAATTATTTAATCTATTGTTGATTCTGTTAGTCCGCTCATTTGACCTTTGTGGTACTGATTGAAGACCCAAACATAATATTTTTATCAATCTACCAAATCTGAGTTTCCTAGACCCCAATCTCTTTCTCCATGGCAAAACCAGAACCCCCATGACTCAAAGGCTCATAGGTATACATAAACTAAATAATCTTAAAGCAGCCAATATTATAAATGGTGTAAACATTACTCATTCGAAAAACCCAGTCTTAATCACTCCTCCTCATCTACTAATCAACAAAGAATCTTACAAAAAACTATTGTCAAAAAAAAAAAAAAAGAATCTTTCTAGAGCCCTTTAATATATGGACAGAAATTACTGTCCTATACGTATTCCAGGGTTTTTCTTTTAGTCTTACACGGTGGGCTTACTTTGGCTGGTTATGTCGATCACGTAAGCGGTGAACCAACGATTGCACTTGGGCAAGTCAATTATGAGTGACACATACCCCACCCTCACTTTCACGTGATTTGCCACGTAATTTCGAAAATGTGGACCTCAAAATGGGTGGCGCTGGCGTGCGTGAGTTAGAGACTGCAGACCCGAGGCCAAGGCTAACTCTCCTCGAGGCTCGAGCTAGCATTGCAGTTGATGTCAGCCGTGCCTAACAACCGCCATTATTTAACGTTATTTTTGCAACCCTTTTCAACAAATCCAACTCACCACGGCACATTTATAAAAAAAAAAAAAAAAAACTCACCACGGCACAAACAGACAATCCGTAATCCTCCACTTATGTCCCCCACTGTCTCCACCTTTATTGCAAAAAGAGTGATCCAGTTATGGTGCGGACGACCTCACCCTTCTTGCATGATCAGACGGATTTTCGTATGACATGTCAGCAACTTGTGACATATATATCTTTGATCATTTCTTTTCTTTTTTTAGCTGAGGGAGTGGGGGAGCGAAGAAAACGAACAAATATGTCAAAAGGGCTCCTAAGTCCTGTCAAAAAACGCAAGACCAAAGAAAAACCCTTAAAGTTGTATCAAGAACCCAAAAACAAAGAAAAGCTCCCATGAAACAGGGAAAATATCTCATTGATCTGCACGTGATGCCCAAGGGCCAAAGAATGATGTGTTTTGATGGGAATGAATATGCTTTTTTTTTTTTGGTAAGCTTATATGGGAATGACAATGCTTGATATGACTATGAACACAACTCCAAGATACTAGGTGTTTGATTAGTTTAAGAGACTTTTTTCACTGAAAGCGAGTTATTAATCCATATATATACACAATGGATGAAAATTCGTGGTCGTGTGTCATATTTGAGTTATATTAAAGTATGTGTATAAAATTATATAAGTCAGTTATAATTCAATTCATTTAATTAAATGAGTTAGACCCTTCAACCTTAACCCGCTAATTTCATGTTGGGTTCACGAGTTGTATCAAAAATTGACAACTCTTATGTAGTGTGTCGGGTTCGGATCGTGTCAAAGTATAAGTATAAAACTATATAGGTAAACCCTAACCCCACCCATTTAATTAAACGGGTTAAACCCTTGATCCTAACCCACTAATTTTGTGTTGGATCCGTATCAGGTTCTTAAGTCATGTAAAAAATTATCAACCATAATTTACACACTATTACAAAGAAAAATATTTGCTTTCATTATTCTATACATCTCATGTTATTTTTCATACAAAAAATCGATGTGCAAATTCATCATTAAATCTATGAAATCTATATGTGAATTATACGAATTCAATAATAAATTTACAAAATAGATGAACTAAATATGTGTAAAAAAATAATATCAAACACATCTCATTAATTAATGAATAAAAACCAGGTTAACTTTTCTAACCAGCAATTAGTTTGAATTGGATATAATCGCAATAGGTTGATACTTTTGGTTAAATTTTCATCAAAAGAATTTGTTAGGGAATTTATTTACATATAATTTTTCTTATTGATATGCTTATCAATTATTAATTTATGCCAATCAAGTCAATTTTGTATCAAATCTTTTGAATCAACCAGATGGGACATCTCGAATAGAAAAAAAAAAACCAGATGGGACATCTTTATTGATTAAGTTGAAACTAATTCTAATTCAATTTATATGGTTAAATAATTAAATTTATTTTTTGTTATCTGCTTAAATTTGTAAGTTAATTTGTAATTTAATCACAAATGATATTAATTCAAATACAACTTTTACCCTTTACTCTCATCCTAATTAAAATAATTTAACACATGGCAATCCAAAACCACTTTTGTATCGAATGGATTAGGCAGGATTATGCCATGTTACCTGTTCAATAATTAAGTCGTCCAAAGATTGAACACAATTAAATACTCACAAATACTCACAAAAATAAATAAATAAATAAATAACACAATCAGATCAATCAAGAGGTATGTTGGGCTTAATCCATTTAATTAATCTTATTCAATTGACTCATCACGACCCGCCAAGACAAGAAGACCACTATGAGGCATCATACAGGGCATGCATTCCTTTTATATTCTCTTCCCATTTGATGACGTGTCTTAATTTATGCAAAAAAATTTGACTGAGCTTCTCAAGAGTCATTTCAGCGTGCCCTCGTCATGGAGTCTTCCACCAAAACCATAATCATTCATCAAATCAACATATTGGTCTGTGTCATTTTCCACATGAAGAAGATTTGGGCAGAGAAAAAAGAAAAAATAACTTTTTTTAAAAAAAGAAAAAGTTACTTACGTAGTCCTCATAGTTTCAAAGTTGTATCAAACTGATTTATTCTAGGATAGATAAATGTTTGTTGTTTTTTATTTTATACTTTTTTTTTATTGTCTATGAGGAGGATTGTGTCTATCCACAATTAATTAGTGACATGAATTAATGTGCATCTAATGGTTTCCATAAAACAGTTATTGGCCCACAACTAATTGGTGACATGAATTAGTGTGCATCTAATGGTTTCCATCAAAAAGTTGATGACGAAGACCATTTTGCACAAATAATTTCTCTAGAAAAAAATATTAAGGTTATGTTTGGTACGCGGAATGACTATTCCTTGGAATAGCTCTTATTAAGAAAAGAATGAGTGTAGTGAATTAGTATTGTAATAGCTATTCTTATTGTCATGATGGAATGATTATTTTATCAATTGAAGGAATAGCTATTCCTCTTAAATTTAAGAGGAATAGTTATTTCCTCAATTAAATGAATAGTCATTCCCTTATAGCCATCGGAATGGCTATTCCAAGGCTAATGTACTACATTCATTCTATTATTTATAAAGGCTATTCCTTAGAATAGCCATTCCATGTACCAAACATATCCTAAATTTTTTTAAAAGTATTAACAGAAGTTCGATTTTTCTTCAATTTAGAGAATAAAATTATTTTTTTTCTTATCTAAATACATTTTATAATAATTTTTTTTATTTTTTTCTATACCATTAAAATTATTTTTTTACCACACAAATTTCCTATTTGCCTTTACTTTTTTTCACAAAATTTTAACAAATAGAAGCCATATACATAGATAACATTGTACCTTAACCAGATATTTAAGAAAGATCCATGACGTAAGATACTCTTGATACTCACCACATTAAATAAATATTAATTTTTTTTTTTTTTCATTTTTTAACCAAAAAGAAAAAGGCACGTTTAACACTAGGCTCAAAGCACTAGCAAGAAAAAGCAGGCAGCGTGTGATGCGTAAAAGGGTCCACGTTGCATCCTCATACTGCTCCTTCGGGAAGGAGACGTTTGCCGTTTCGTTTCCGAGGCACAGTACTCCCAATAATATAGCAACCGGTAGCTTGTGTTTCGTTCATTTGTTGGTACAAAAAGAGGAACAAAGTTTCAGTCTTTGGGTTGTTCTCTGTTTTCTTTCTTTCTCCCTTCTTTAGAAAAAGGAAGTAAAAAAAGATTTGAGAAAGAAGGGAGGAAGTTAAGAAACAGAAGGTATTTCATATTTGGGTCAGCTTCTTTTCTCGGATTTGGTTAGTGGAAGAGAATAGATTATTGGATTGAGAGGGAGATACCAAAAGTGAAGGCTTTTTGTATCGAAAAAGAGAGCCCAGAAAGGTAATTTTAATTTCAAGGAATTTAGCAAGTGGATATACTGTTGCATCCTAATTGATTCTCTCTAATTTTTTATTGATAGAGAATATGTGTTGGAATCCTTCTAACAACCACAGATTATTAATATATTCGATCCGTGTAAGCCAAAGGGATCACAAGGAGTATAAGAAAGGCAAAAGGAGAAGTGAGTTTTCACTACAAGTGAGAACTCTATAGAATCTGAGCTTTTTTGGGGAATGGGAGTGGTTGAAATGGATTTCTGGCCAGAGTTTGTTGCACCTAGCTGGGGTAGAGAATTTGTGGCTGGAGGTCTTGGAGGCATTGCCGGAATAATCTCCGGTTATCCTCTCGACACGCTCCGAATCCGACAACAGCACTCGAATGCGGGTTCTGCCTTTCGCATCCTTCGCAATGTTATGGCCGCAGAAGGGCCTGCTGCTCTCTACAGAGGCATGGGTGCACCATTGGCTTCTGTCACTTTTCAGGTTTTTTTTTCTTTTCTTTCTCATTTGTTTCTTCACCAGTTTGATTAATCATATTTCGATTTCAGTTTTCTTTGTATTGATCACATGATCCTCCATGCCCTGGAGTTAGATTTCATTGATGTGTTTGTTGCTGTAACTTTAAGGTAATCCCATGGAGGGTTCTGTAGTCCAATTCATGTGATGTGAGGTATTAGAATTTAGAAGATTATCAAGATTTAACCCAACCTTTTTTTCCAACCAAGTATAGCTTATCAACCTTATTTGGCCCTAAAAATTTCTTGGCTAAATATTATTTGGAAAAAAAATTATTTCTGGTATTATGATATTTGCTAATTAATATTACTGATGTGCTGTCACACTAGTCGTTTTCGATGTCGGTTTTATATATAAAAAAAGAAGTGATTTTGGTTTTATTTCTGGTTGTGTCACTGTCAGGAATCAGACTGGAAAAACCAGCCTTTCTTATATCAGACTCTTGCAGATAGCTTACCAATATCAGTCGTGATATGTGGCCTCGATGGTCTCATGTGATATGTGGCCTCAATGATCTTTTATCCCTATTCTTTGAGATTTGATTGATTTCTTCTCCTCTCCTTTTCTCTTTTTTTTTTATTTATTTTTTTTATTTTTCAAAATTACCATTTTATACATAAGAACAGTAAAGATATACAGCAATTCCCCCCCGTTTTTTTTTCTCTAAACTTTGTTCTTTCGTAAACCAGAGGACAATGGAATTTTTGGGTCCTCCACATGTGGGGGGTGGGGACCCCTAAGTTTGATTCCGTGGGGGATATACTTATTGTGTAGCCTGTGCCTGTGGCCTCCCAGTTCTCAAGGAAAAGGAATATGACTTCATATGCTTTTAATATAGTTTTTAGGGAACGAGGATTCCTTCCCTTAACAATTGTGGCACCTTTAAGTGCATAGGTGCATCCGGATCCCCTTTTAGTTTGAGGAGTGCTACACGTGCTCTTAAGCTGCTCATTTTCTGACGTGGTAGGTAAAAATCACCATTAAATATGATGATTGTCACTCTTAAGTTAAGAAGTGAGCACTTAAAAGAATGTGTAGTATTTTTTAAAGTACTTTAAGACTTATTTAGGATCCATATCCTTTGCAATACAGTCTGCAATACCTAAAATATATGCCGTTCAATGTAGATTTTAGCTTAAGTTACCTTGAGACTTATTCAGGATCCATAACAATTCCCAGGAGAAATAACTAAAAAAAAAAAAAATTAAACTAACGGAATTATTGGCCATCTCATGAAGTCTTTTGAGGGTGGCCTACCACCCCTTTCTTTTCAATTTTTTTAATTTTTATTTATTTTTAATTTTTTAATTTTTTATAGTTCTTTTTTTGAGGTAGTGATGACATGACATATTTTTAGCTTTTCATTACAAATGAACATTAGGATTAGGATTTTAGAGCTTTCTCATCAGTCTCTCTATTTTTATCTTTAAAATAGGGAGTAAAATCTGTTTTTCTTACTTTAGAAAGTCACTTTTTCTAAACACATACATCTGGCTCCATAAACTAGGGATCTACTTTGACTTTTTCATTTAAATATTAATATTTTAAGATTTTTTTTTATTCTTTCTCTAATAAATAAAATTGAAAAATCAAAAAGTTGGAGAGACAAATTAATATTTTATTATAAAAAAGAAGAGTATGGAGTGAAATGACTTCTTATTAGTAGGAGGCCATTTCATGCTCCTTACTTTTTTTCATAAAGTTGGGCACCGGATGTGAGCAATAAAATGGTCTAAAATCCATTTTGGCTCTTTAAAATAAAAAAATTCCTACAGTAGGAAGTCGAATGAGAATGCTCTTAGGTGTGACAGAGATCTCAATCCAATTTTCAGAGCATCAAAGTCCTTGCCTCAAGTTAATAATTAATAAAATTGGTGCTCTTTCAGCCGAGGCTACTATACCTTTCTTGTGAAGCCTTTTAGGCCCTTGTATCCGTGATGCCAAGACTTGGGCTTAGATGGGTGTCTATGGATTTAGCAAGTGAAGAAAGGTAGATAATAGGAGTTCCTTTGCCTTTAGATTTTCTTTTTCTTTTTCTTTTTTGGTAAATACAAGAGAAATTGGACCAAACTTTCAAGAAGAACATTTAAGGTCACTAGGAGGGCTAGCAATACAACGAGGGAGGGAGAAAATGGAAATACTTAAAGTCTAGAGGGACTAGTTCTTCATTGAGTGGATATCTTCTATTATTAAAGCTATCTTCCATTCAAGGGCATGATTCTGGTTCAATATTCTAAAATGATGTTGTGCAAACCCAGCTCTCACACCTTTAGAAGGTTTAGTTTGCAGTGGTTTACACACACAAGTGCGTTCAAAATCACATACCCATATAAATATCTAAGTTTTAATTCTGATGAATTGCTTCATAATGAGAGTGTCTTTAAGTAGAAAGATGCTGTCAATGCTGCTGTTCAATAAATACAGTGCAAAATTATTGTACAATTTATGTTCCATTCTTTCTCTGACTGTAGCAATGCTGACAATTCATTTGCACATTGCAGAATGCCATGGTCTTCCAGATCTATGCTGTTCTCTCTCGAGCACTTGACCCATCCGTTTCCACCAAAGATCCTCCTTCCTACAAAGGTGTTGCCCTAGGAGGATTTTGTACTGGTGCTCTTCAGAGCATGCTGCTCTCTCCTGTAGAGCTAGTGAAAATCCGCCTGCAATTGCAGAATAATACCTATGCAAAACTCCATCAGGCAGATTCTTACAAAGGCCCTGTAAGTGTTGCCAAAACCATATTCAAGACAGAAGGTTTCAGGGGAATGTACCGAGGTCTAGCCATAACTGTGCTCAGGGATGCACCCTCCCATGGTTTCTACTTCTGGACATATGAGTACATGAGAGAGCAGCTTCACCCAGGCTGCAGAAAGAGCGGCCAAGAAAGCCTGAAAACGATGATGTTTGCAGGAGGGCTAGCGGGAGTCGCCAGCTGGGTTTGCTGCTACCCTTTGGATGTTGTAAAGACCAGACTACAAGCTCAATCACTATCACCTCTCCCAAAATACACAGGCATTGTTGATTGCTTCCGCAAGAGTGTAAGTGAGGACGGATACAGTGTGCTCTATCGAGGATTAGGAACTGCGGTTGCGAGGGCTTTTGTGGTGAATGGAGCTATATTTGCTGCT
Source organism: Betula pendula (assembly GCA_900184695.1). Classification (NCBI taxonomy): domain Eukaryota; kingdom Viridiplantae; phylum Streptophyta; class Magnoliopsida; order Fagales; family Betulaceae; genus Betula; species Betula pendula. Next base: position 322,345 of record FXXK01000018.1, read on the forward strand.
TATGAGATATCTCTGAGGTGCCTCTTTAACAATGGGAGCATCCAAACAGAGAATGCTATTTAGGGAACACTCTTTCCTTCCCAGTAAAGATGATCAACTTGTAGCATTGATCACCCTCAACATTTCTAATTTATTAGCAAAATCTGTTGGAACAGTTGAAAGAAATTTGTATGATATGTCATTGCTTGATGTATTCTCCAGAGATATCAACATTTAAAATCAAAGAAATGCAATCTGGAAGAAATGGATTAGCTAAAGTGGCTTTGTTGTACCTCTGCAGCATTTCAGTTGATTGGCAACTTCGGGAGCTGTTAAAAAATGGCATCTGGTTTTTACTTTGTAATTTTTGTTTTTAACGTTGTAAACCAAAAGGTTTGACAAAAGTCGTGCAGTTCACTTACATGCGTATGGAAATATCACCTGCAAAACTTGGGCAAATTGATTAAGAATATTTCATCACAAGTTTCCCAATTTTCACGCTATAAGCTGCAGTATCTGATTCATGCTTCAATGAAAAAAGAAGCAAGAAGACACGGATTGTGCTTGAGAATCAAAACCCATATTCTTTTTTTTTTTTTCTTCTCAAGTTTTTTCTAAATATCTAAACCCTGCCCAAGATTCATAGCTAAATGAAAACAACAATAAGACGGAAAATCCTCCACAACTAGTAGCCTATAAAGCACACGTATATGCTGCATAGTGGATAAGAAATATACATTGTATATATATATATTCTCCATGTCATGGAGCAGGGCAGCATTCTTGGCAATTTAATCCGCACAAACGGCTTCAATTCAGCCAAATGAGTAAATTGGACCGTTCCCCATTACTGGAGCTGCGACCATCTGCTTCATCTTAGTAAGAGAAAGATCAGCCATGTCAATCTCCTACTCAGATTGCTATGATATCATATTGAAGCATGCTCCAGCGTCTTAAACAATCTTTGCTTCTTTTGCATTATTGTGCTGCAAGATGTGACCATCTAGGGTAGTTCCACCTTGATGGAGAACTGGTTCTCCATGGAGCCAGTTTTTGTGTGGCTATTGTAAACCACTGCAGTGTAATCAGCTGCTATTGTTTTGTATTTGTGAATGTCTGATTAAGGGTTAAGGAGAAGAGAGTGAAATGAAATTTATGAACATGTACAATTTGTTAGCCTGCCTTTGCCTGCAAAAATTGAATTTGATAATATGCATAAGATAAGCAAAGGCTTCAAAAGAGCTTGAAGCTGAAGCTGGGTGACTGGTATAAATATAGGAAGTTCTCTTCTCTCCCAAATCAAATTATGGTACTTCCTGAGGAATTCATGCCCCCCCAAAATCCTCAATCCTCTTTTTTCTTTTCTTTTGTGATTGCATTATTGATATCAGCTCACTTCCTATGCTGATGAGAATAAAGAAACAAGATGCCAAAGTACAATAACCATTTTATTCTAGTTTATTTTATGTAAACTCAGATCAGATTCAGGGTAAAATGATCACAGCTACAAGACAGACCAAGTATACCCTCAACATTATCATATATCATAGAAAAAAGAAAGAAAAAGAAAAAGAGAGACCCAGACACCCAACAACATAGAGTGCCCTAAAACAAAACACAAGCACATGCTGAATAGCAGACGAGAAATACATTATAGTGTGATTCATGAACAACTAAACACCTCCATGTGCAAACTGTTCGATCCTATCCTCACCAAGATTCAGACCCGCCATGGGATCCTCCAACCCACAGCTAGTCTCCACCAACACATGTGGATCAGTATAATGCCTAACAGCTTGAATTATACCCCGGACTCGTTTATACGGGTCCGAACAATCGAAGATCTCTGACCCCACGAACACGCCGTCGCAGCCTAACTGCATCAGGAGCGCCGCATCCGCCGGAGTCGCAATGCCACCGGCCGCAAATTGTACCACTGGCAGCCTGCCCATTTGCTTGGTTTGCGCCACCAGATCATACGGCGCCGCTATCTTCTTCGAGAAGGCGAAAACTTCATCTTCATCCATGTTATTCAAAATCCTCATCTCACCCATTACGGCTCTCACATTCTTCACTGTATTTGCTATGTTTCCAGACCCTGATAAATCCCCTTGAGTCCTTATCATTGCCGCACCCTCTCTTACTCTCCTTAACGCGTCTCCGAGATTTTGACACCCACAAACAAATGGGCAACGAAAATTATGCTTGTTAATGAAGTTTTCCTCGTCTGCAAGAGCTAAAGCTTCGCTTTCGTCGATGTAATCGACCCCAATGGCTTCGAGAATCTGAGCTTCGACGAAATGACCGACACGGGTTCTGGCCATTATAGGGATCGAGACGGTACGCTTGATCTCCTTGATGAGCGATGGGTCAGGCATGCGGGAAATGCCTCGGTGGGGAGGCTCCGATACAAGAAGACAGCTGGCGCCGGCTTCTTCGGCGATCTTGGCTTGTTCAAGGTTTGAGACTTCGACAATGGCCCCGCCGCGTAGCATTTGGGTCAGTCCCGCTTTGAGAGAAAATGGGTTCTTCTTGGCGTCGGTGATGGCGCTGCTGTTGTAGACCGTGACGGCTCCGTCTTCAGCCATCGCCCAAGTGTTCGCGAATTTGTCCGAACGAAACAGAAACCGAAGGACAGTTACCGATAGAATGCAAAAATGCTTGCTGCTGCCGAATGGATAAAAGAGAAGTATGAGATAGGAAAGGGGGTGATGACTGGAACCTTTGGGTGGGTTCGAGAAGTTTCAAGGCTGATTTTGGTCGGTGGCTCACCGAAAAATGTAGAAACTTCGATTCTCTTCCAACATTCAAAGGTTGAAGGCATCTTAGATAATGCCCTGTTTGGATATGCGTACGTCTGAATAACCCAGTTTGTTAAGAGCACTTAAGTTATATTTGGTACATGAAATTACTATTTTTTAAAATAATATTTATTAACAATGAAAAAAATAAAATAAATTAGTATTAAAATATTCATTCTCATATCACTAGAGAATAAATATTTCAAATATTAAAATATATGTATAATTTAACATTAAGATTATTTTATTCTAATTATTCTATTTTTTTATTAAGACTATTTTTTAATATTCTAAAGAATAATTATTCTACCTACCAAACACATCTTTATTAGCACTCCCAAGGGTTATGCATTTCTTAAAACACCAATCATCCGATTAGCCATCCTATATGCAAAATGGATTTTGGTTTTATTTGTGGACCGTGACACTGTAAACCAACACATTCTTTCTTTAATCGTTTCTCCCTCTCTCTCTTAACGCTTTTCTCCTTCCTCCTTTTACCAACATATTGCAAATTTATGTCTTCCCCCTGTTCTATGTCTTCACCGAGAGAGAGAGAAAAAGCGAGGGATTCGTGTGGCTTTGGGCAAGTGGGGGGAGAAGTAGCTCTCCAGCGCAACTTCAGTGATGGCGGTTCAGGCTCAATTAGGTGGTGGAACACACAAATGTGAATGTTTCTATGCATAATAGCTAACCAAAACCCACTTTTCTAATCTATCTAACCACTTTTCAATGAGTTTAACTGCTATAGAGACTTCAGACTTGGCACAAAATAAGTTCTTTGTGCCCTTCGATAACAGCTTGTCATGTCAGATTAGAACACCAAAACATTTTGAAAATAACTTATATAAGATCTTGACACAAACCAAGCATTTTGTGCCCTCCAATGAGAGATCGACAAGTCAGTTGGAAACAACTTAAGAAAAATAAACAAAAACACCATATCACTACTAAAAAACGCTATATTTACTTGTTATTCTCTTTAGATTTCACGCACCTCTCACTCTTTAGATGGTCTCACTACAAAAAAAGGGGTGTTTTTTTACGGTTTTTTTATTGACGGTTTTTAAAACCCTCAGGAAACAATTTTTTAATGACGGTTTTTAAAAACCGTCAGAAATTATTTTTTGACTGACGGTTTCAGTTTAAACCGTCAGTAATTTGACTGACGGTTTCAAATGAAACCGTCAGGGACCCAATTTTTGGGGCGGGCGACTAAAATGACCCACGCCCGCCCCTTATTTTCCCTCACTCTCTCCTCTTTTGTTCAGAACCCAGACGCCCAGCTGCTCTCTCCTTGATGTTCAGAACCCAACCCACTCCGCCCAAATCAACTCCAACTCCGTCCTCGTCGCCCTCCTCGAGTCCCACTACACCGAGCTCGCCGAGCTGATCGAGAAGGCCGCCTTGTTGCAAACTCTGGAGGATTTGGTCAGCAGGCGCAACCTCACCATCTTCGCACCCGTCAACCACGCGCTCCACCGCGAGTTCAAGCTCTTCCTCTTTTGTTTCTCCACGCCCACGCCGCCTCCGACGGCCGCCGTTCTGCCCACGCCCACGCCCTCACATTTTGAGGTAATCTCGTCTCTCTCTCTTAGGGTTTGGTTGCTTCCTTCGAAATTAGGGATTTGTTTACCTTCAATTTATTCACCAACACTAAGCCTCAACCGATCAAAATTCGAAACTAGATTTTTTTCATATTTCTGAATTATTTCTGCCTTCTTTGTCTTGATTCTATGACTTATGGAAGGGGCTTTGATTAAAATCTGTATGCAACTAGAATTTTAGTAACTATAAGTTGCACCATCCAAAGTATTTCAATAACATTCAGAATTTATTCACTGTGATGAGCGAGAAATCATATTTACCCATTGATTAAAAAAATAGGGGAATACTCATCTGAGACAAACAAATGAAAAAATGGATATCACTCTAGGAAAGAAGCTCCACTTTTTTTTTGCACAACAAAAGAAGCTCCACTTATGCATACGGCAATGTCTAAAATTTGCTTCCCAAAAAAAAAAAAAAGGTGCATAACTCTCCTGTTCTTATTTTCTGATTGTGATTTTCTCACCAACTTTTTGTTCACATTAACAATTGAAACCAGTAACACTCAACTACGCAACCTGCCATTGACATTCCAAAACTCTGTATGATAGACATGTTCATGATTCAAGATTCCCAACTATTATTACATCACACCATATACATCAGGCTTCATTACTTACAGAGCTTTACAAGTTTTTGTACAATATACATGTGGAAAAGTTCTTCACAAATCGCATTCCCATTTGCATTGAATCCTATCAGTGTGCCTAAAATCCCATTTCATCACCAGACTTCCATTCATTCTCCTCAAAACAAAACTCTCCACCAGCACATAACATCCAAATCTTTCCCACTCACTCTCACTTGTAATTTGTTCTACCCTCTCCACCCTAACTTCCCTCTCTGCCCCATTAACCCACCCCCCTGCTTCTTCCACCCATCTCACATTCTCCACAGTTGCTGTACTTAATCCCACTCCCCCCACCACCCCTCCCCTGCCATTTTGGTCATGGACTTTAAACCAAATGAACCCATTATCACCATTTCTCTCATCTTTCAATGCTTCCTTGCCTGCAACTAAACTGACTTCTCTTTTCACATTAACATCCACAATCACAACATTTTCTTCCCTATCAACATTTCTGCAGGAGTAAATTTCTTAAAACACTTATCTCTCAGTTGTGCATATCATACATCACCTCTGTATTTACATTTGTATGGACACACCAAGAATTGTTAAAGCAAATCATATGCTAATTTCCTTGTTGTTTTCGTTTACTCTACTTAGAACAGCAATGTAGTATTTTTTGATAAGTGGACAGAATATCTGAGAGAGTAGAGGTGATGTATTCAAGATAAGCTAAAACATATAAAACATTGAGGATCTGTGGACAATTTTTTTTTCACTTTATTTAAGACGGATCAATTAACTTTAAGTCGCATCAATCGATGCCTCACTACATGATGATCTAATTATGTACAAAATCAGTGTATTCCCACATGGTATTTTGAGTATGAGGAACAAAATCCGTAGAGAATATGCAAAGTTGAAGCACACTTTCTTACTTATAAACTATATATATATATAACTTGATATTTATGGTGTTTGCTTTGTTTAGGCTAGCTAGCTATGAGTAAGCACATAAAATAAATCAAGTGACCCATATGTTATTCAATTTACAAAAGATGTGTAACTTATTTTATACGAATAGTTCATATGACTTATGGGATTTGCTTTGTGAGGGGATTGGATTGTTAGATCACATTGGACAATAAACATTTCTTAGTAAATTCTATGTCCAAATAGGAAGTATATGTGATTCCTGTAGTTTAACTTCATGGGTAAATGTGAAAAATTGTCTTAACAAAGATTTTGTGATGTAGTGGCAAAAATGGATAAGAGTTGGATGAGAAAGCCGAGGAGTTCGCGAGAGTACATTCGTGGGGTTATGGCGTTTGTAAAATTTGCAAGTCAACACTCTAGGAAAAAAGGGCATATTGTGTGCCCATGTAAGAGTTGTTCCTTGGGCAAAACATCTGAGAAAGAAACACAACCATCTGAGAAAGAAACACACCCACCGACACCACCCAGGCTGGACCACACCACCATCGCCCAATGGTTTTCAAAGCAAGCACCGGGAGGTTTGAGAAAAACCCCTGTTAGAGTAATTTTTGGTCATTTTCCTCCGTGGATCGACGACTCCAATTGTCACTAAACGGTAGAGCTGGGAGGTCTGCTTACTTGCAAAATGAGAAGACAGTCTGAGGATCCTCGGCCGAAGTCGAGGACACTCTAATGCTTAAGTCAGCATAGCTCATCTTTTAAGTGTAACAATGGCTTTGATTTTTGAGTTAATAAGCCTGAATGAGAGAGAGTGAGAAGGAGAGAGGGTTCTCCTTCATAGACAAAAAGAGAGCTTTCATAAAGAGGAAAATGAGAATAACTCTTGCTTTTAGAGAACTTTCTTCATACCTCTACCTTCGGTCTCATGCATCTTTTATAGAATAATTCTATCATTAAGGACCATGATCCCCCTGTCCCACAAATCCCTTAGTCATGGTTGTGAATTGACGAGGGATGAGGCTTAATACTTGCGCGTAGGTTTAAGATGATGTCAGGTGCCTATACTGGAGGCCGTTAGGGGAGTTACGAAGCGACCAGAGATCGACACGCAAGGTACTTTTCCTGACATTTGGCGACTTAAGAGACGACAAAAAGTCCACATGACAACTGATCGGAACAGTTTCCTTAAATGTTTGATATTCTTGGGAGGCGCACCATGTTGACCGCTACTAAGTGGAGAAGGCCGTAGTCGAGTGCTCCTTGTGTTCGGCTTCTTTTGGACGATCAGGACTGAGATAGCGACTCCGATCACAGATGGGCCGACCGTTGATTTGCTTCCCAACACCTATTTTTGTATAAAGATAATTATGTATGTGAAAAGAGTGGGGCCTGTAGTAAAGAGATTTTTATTCCCAACAGTTACCCCCCGCCCATGGCTGACTTTCTCTAATAGTCAGACGTCGGGAATCTTTAACATACTTGTGATCAGAGTTGCCTCTGTTTCTTTTGCCGAGAGCGGGGTGTCTACCACTAGGTGCCAAGTGTAGTGACCTTGGATGTTGGGCTACCTATTGAGTCATTCAGGTCTTACCCCCTGAGCCTATGGCTCGGTTGTTGCTAATAATTTTAATTAAGAGCTTGTCGAATAAAGATTCATTGTCAGGTCAAGCCCGAGGCAAGATCTTTATGTAAGTGCCTAGGACAAGACCGTGTCTTGATGCACGCGGGGCGAGGTCGCACCTTTTGTGTCCCAGGCTCGTCATAACACTAGTTATGGGTGTTCTTATTGTAGAGGATATACTGGAGCAACATCGAATTTTGACATGCCGTGGTGTGTAGCATTCTAGCTGGCATTTCACCATGATGGCTAAGGAGAGTTCCATATGTCCAGGTGTTTCCTGCAGAGACTCAAAATAGACAAGAGATATATGTAGCATCTTTGCTACTAGTTGGCTCAAGTATAGCTGGACCCTAGTCTAGGTTAGTTTAATTCAATAATAAGCAAATAATGTTTTTGATCACTAAGTGTAAAAAGTATTTTTGTACTGAATTATTAACTGGAAGATGTTTGCCAGAACAACATGTCGGGGCAAGGGCTCGAAAGCTCCCATGCCATGTGTAGTCAAGGCAAGGGCTTGTAAACTCTCATTGTAATAACCCGAAGAGTATAATCAAGATTAGGCTATCCTTGATTAAGGTTTATAGGGTGACAGAGTTGCTTAAAAGCTGGATTTTTTGGACTTTTCTAATTTATACAAACATTCATGTATATAATACACACATACGCTCGTAACTATGTCGTTTTGCACTATTCATTTTTGCGTGCGCAGCAGATCACGCATCTGGTGTGTGTGTGTCAGTAAAGGACACACAAACATTTGTGTAAAGACACATACGTTCGTGTAGACCAATTTCAGAGGATATTCAGCAGTCTTTACTCAAGCGTTCCAACTCTATAAATACCCCTCATACTGTAATGCCCAAAATATTTAAAAAGGGATTTCTCAAATTATTTGACAAAATATTTTATTTAAGGGGAAAATATAAAAAAGTCCTCCATACTGACAGCCTAATTGAAACAAGCCTCCTGAAATGACAAGTGGTATATGTCGACCCCACAAACTACCAATATAGTATAAAAAATCCCTTTTCAAATTTTTTTCCTAAAATACCCTTAGTTTTTTAATAAAAAATAATAAACTTCAACTTTTTTATTTTATTTTATTTTTATTAAAACAAGAATTTGGGGTAACTGATCCACCCCATGGGGTGGATCAACCACCCACAGGAAAAGGGCGGTGGCTACGAGCCACCCCCATAGCCTAGGGTGGTTGCAAGCCACCCCCCATTGCCTAGGGTGGTTGCGGAGCCATCCCTCCATAGCTTTGGGGTGGCCAATCCACCCCCATGTGGTGGATTGACCACCCTAGACTTTTTTTTTTTTTTTTTTTTTTGTATGGTGTTTGGGGTGGATTGACCACCCCAAATTTTTGTTTTAATAAAAAATAAAAAATAAAAAGTTGAAGTTTATTATTTTTATTAAAAAACTAAGGGTATTTTAGGAAAAAATTTCGAACAGGGTTTTTTATACTATATTGGTAGTTTGTGGGGTCGACACATACCACTTGTTATTTTAGGGGACTCATTTCAATTAGGCTATTAGTATGGGTTTTTTTTTTTTTTAATTTTTTTTTATATTTTTCCTATATTTAAATACTCACTCTTCTTTAAAAGCATTAAAATATATATATATATATATATATATTATATATTATATATAATATATATATATAATAATATATATTATATATATATATAAAAGAAAATAACCATCAAATGTTCGATGGATATCATCAAACGTTCAATAAACAGTATAATTACGTTCTCTGTAAGCCTGCGGCGTGCGTAGAACAGGTGTCAATACAGTACATCAAATGTTCAATGAGAAACCCTAGAACCGCTGGGTAATAATACATCAAACGTTCGTTCGTGTCCTAAAATGAATTTTTCATAGAAGACCAACAACTCGCCCCATCCCCCTATAAAATAAATCCTACCATTCAGTAAAACACAACCATCTCGCCCAAAAATTTCCAGAAACCATTCTTTGCTTGAAAAAGAAGAATCTAAGGAAGGAGCTCTCTTGAAAAGGAGAAGATCCTCTTCAAAGGTAACCTTCGAATCCATGTTTCTATCTATGTTGTATTCATTATTTTTACATAAGTTATAACCATGTTTTGTTTTCAAAGTATGTTATGAAGATTTAAAGACCTTTGTGTTAATTTTTCAAATAGTTTTGATAAAATGAACGACATTGTGTTTTATCTCCTAAAAACGTGTTTACTATGTTGCTAAAACACTGCTTTAAGTCTAGGTATAGTCATGGTTATGTTTGATGGAGTTTTTAAACATTTAAGCATTTTGACCTCAATCGAACGTTCTATTGTTCTTGATCGAACGTTTGATCTTCAAGAACAAACGTTCAATACTCGTGTATGTTCGATGGTGATAGAAATGTTCAAATTATAATTTTTAAGACAAAAAGCATATATACGCCACAATTAATACATGAAAGCGTCCTTAGTCTGTTGTTGGGTTGTTTTCACAGTAAGCGGGAGCACAAGATGTCTAAAGCATCGGATGAGCAATCAAGTTAAGTAAATAACTGAGTATGAAATTGCTAATGTTAGAAGTGCGATATGTCAGATGACTGAGCACGTTCTTCTTAAATGACCAAGTTTACCGCTTTTATGATATGATATTATTTGCTTATATAAATACCCTTATTTTCTGAATGAATCAACAATATGTGCATCATATGACATAGTACACAGTATGTGCGGTAGAATAGCCATGGGCTTACTATTATTACCAGTTGATTCTATAGTCAAATGTTTCTTTTTATGATGAGGGCCTTGGATCCGATGATTAAAAATTTGTGACCAACGCACCATTCGAGTGGGATCACCGCTACGGTTTTGCTAGTTAGTGTGGGTCATCCGAGATCGGACTACTAGTATAAGACGGTATGTTTGTGTAATGTCCGGAACATTAGAATTGTATCAGCAGTCTTTTGGGATGCGAAAACCCTGCAGAGAGGAGGTAATATCTCGGGTAGACTATATTATTAACATACGACTAATTTATATTATATGTGTAGCATATTTCATGCATTAAAATTAAGATGTTTAGTCGCCAGGATTATGCCACTATCTAAAAATTAAACGTCATTTTTACCAAGACATAATAACGGGGATCAAACACATCATTTGCAAAAATATCATGTTTAATTACAATTTTCTAAATAAATTGCTTATTAAGTCAGTCGACTTACTCAATTATTTTCTTTCCCATAAAATACTCTGGTATTTTACAAAACGTCAAGGATTTGACCACTTGGGAGTCTCACCAGGATTACGATATCGAGATAGCAGTTGATATAATCAGGTTTAATTTTCTAGATGTAAAGCTCTGCGCCCTTATTTATTGATGATAGAGTTGTTTATTACTTATTTACTCAGATCAACCATTCTGCTGTTTACTCTGATAAATGCTTAAGTAGGAGATTTAGTCAGTTACTAGTTAATTGATTTGGATATCCTATAGACAAATTGCTTTGGGTTAAACATGTTTTAGTGACTTAACCTTATGTATACGGTGACCCTTAAGCCAATGTTTTACATATTCTCTTCCCAAAGAGAATAGAGATATCTTTGAGTTTTAATTTGGACAGTTAAGGCTGAGAGGCGAACCATGAATTTAATTACAAGTTGGTTAAATTCTTGGGGTGTTACACATACCTTGACTCTTCAGCATATTTTCGCCTTAATTGTGAGTAGTTTCAGATAGTGTGTATGAGTGAAGAAAATTCTTGGAGGTGAGGAGGAACTCTTGAGCTTTGTTTTTTCAAAGTAGGGTAACCTCTCAACCTTAACTTATTTTCCTTAGTTTTGTTTAAGTTTCTGCCTTTATTTTTCGTGCTTTGAGTTTCTGGTTTAGAGATATTTGCTAGGTTAAGGTTCTTAGTTTGAGACTTAAGAGTTTTAAGCCTTGAAACCCTAGATTTACCATAGTTTAAGATGGTTAAACGTTCATTAGTTTGCATGTTCGCATTAGTTTATGTTTTCTATCTTTAAGAACCTTTTTCAGACCTTAGAAAGCACCATTGGAGGTTTAGAAAGGCTTAATTAACCAAAAAATAACTTTCTGGTCGATATAGGAACGTTTGTGGCTATAGTAGGAATGTTCGTGTTCTACACATACATTCGTGTCTCAGGCAGAATGTCAGTTTTTGGCTAATTAAGACTTGTAAGTGATTTTTACTTAGTCTTAGACTAATATAAATATCATTTCTCATATTCGGAAGTTGGAAATCCCTTGGAATATTATTTGGTTAACCTCTACAACACAAGTGAGTAAACTCACATTGATACTTATTATTTGTTATTTTCCGCATAGCATAATTATTTTTTATATATAAAACATGCATGTATACGATTCTCATGAAATATCTATTTATACTTAACTATGAACTCTATTTGTGAAAATGATTGTGATTAACAAAAATAATGAAATGATGAGTTATGAAAAAGCATGCATGTAAAAAATAATGAAAGATTAATGTGCATCGTATGACATGCTACACCGCCTTGAATAGAGCAATGGTCATGGGCTTATCATTATTACAAGTTAACTATACGATCAAATTATTTATTGTTGCGTGTGTGCCGTGTATCCAATGGTTATAATTTTGTGACCGACGCACCATTCTTCAAGTAAGGTTACTGTTACGTCTTTGCCACCCGAGGTTGGACTGCTAGTATAAGATGGTATGTTTGTGCAATGTCTGGAGCACCAGAATTGTACTAGAAGTCCTTCAAGGACGCACAAAACCTTGCCGAGAGAGTGTTATTGTCTCGGATAAACCATATTGTTTAACATATCACATGTTCATCTAAATTATCATGCATCTTATATTGTACTACCAAGCCATTGTTTTATGAAACGGAATACCCTACATATTTCTTTTGTAATTGAATTCACAAAATGATAACTTGTACATCATGTGTATTACTACTCATTAAGTCGTGGACTTGCTTGTGTCTTTTTCACATATAAAACATGTGTTTTTTTTATAGATAGTGTAGATGATGTCGGATCAATCGATAGATACTGTCCAGATGGAGGGTATACTTATGGTGATTTTTGAGGAGCTAGACCCCATTTGGTTAAGCTGAATGTGGAGAGCTAGAGGGAGTCTTGTTGTGACATGATAGACATTGTCTTCATGCTCTATCTTTTGAAGACTAGACTCTGATTTTGTTGTTAGAATTTATGTTATGATATGCTTAAACTTGTATTTTGTTAATGATCGGCCTTTGGTCATACTTTTGAGACAATGATATTATAAGATGATGCTTTTATTATGGTATATTCTGATTATGATTAATTAGTTGGTATCTCTATTTCCATAAGAGATAAGTCTTCCGCTGTAAATACTTTCCTTTTCAAGAGTATATAATCCTTGAGTTTTAGCCGATTGGGATTAAGGCTATAAGGCGAACCGCTAAGTCTTTTACTAGTTCAATGATTTTTTCGGGGCGTTATAGTTGGTATCAGAGCCTTTGCGTTCTGAAAGACCATTGAAATTACAGAGATAGCATTACGAAATAATCATACCAGAATAGAGGATAGTTAGATGTTACAATTATCATGTGACTCTTTCTTCAAGACGATTTTGATTCTGCTGCTCCATGCAGAAGATGCTGCCCCGTAGAAACACGGTTACTGGAGCTAACGCCACAAAGTTAGGTGATCATGAAGACATCACCCACCTCGAGACCATGGAGATTCTGGGTTGTACTTGGAAGAATTTATGTAGCCATAGTTTTGACAGTTTTGATGGGACAGGCGACCACATCAGCGCCCAGATTTGGTTGAATGACATGGAAGAACTTCTAGAGGGCACCATGTGCACTGCCAATCAGAAGGGGCCATACACTGTCTTTAAGTTGTCTGGAGAAGCTATACGATGGTGCAGGCCAAGAAGCTGAAGGCTAAAAAGTTCGAGAGAGGCTTAAACACTCGGATTAGGACGATGATGACTTGCTTCAATACTTGGAACTTCTCTTAATTGGTAGATCGTGCATCCATCTATGAGGAAGGACTTAGGGAGAACGTGGTAGCCGCTGTGGAGCAGCAGAAGAGGGCATATGTTCTCAGGACATCATCAGGAGGAGTCGAGACTGGTAAGACAATTGCAGTTGGTGGCCAATCATCGCAACGATCACCTCAGGATCGTGCACCAGCCACCCCTCAATATCGGCCGCAACAAAACCAACAAGGCTCGAGGAACCAAGCGCCAGCCATATGCCGTCTGTGCAATAGGGCACAATAGGGAGTAAGGTTGTACAAACGAAGCGGTTATAACCGTCTCATAACCGCTAACCGCTTATAACCACAAGCCGCTAACCGTATAACTGCACAACTGCTTTTGTAGGCGATTATAAAAAAATCGCTAATCGCCTAGGGCAAGGCGGTTAGCGGTTTTAGAGGTAGGAGTAAGCAGTTAATAACCGCTAACTACATACCCTTATATATATTAAATTTTTATATTTTTTTATATATAAATAATAATATATATAACCAAAACGACATTATATGCTTTGATTTCTATTTGAATGTTTTGAATTTTGTTTGTTGTTAGTTAGTTATCAAGTTTGTTTTTGTTTTTATTATATATATATATATATTTTATTTAGAGAAAGCTTATTGACTTAAAATTTTTTTTTTCTTTTAAGTCTCATGGAATGGGCTTCTTCTTTTGGCCCTATAAAGAGGCCAAAAATACTAAAAAATCATCCAAAATAATCTAAAATAAGCCCTTTAAAGAGGTCCAATAAAGGCCCAAAACACTAATATAGGCTAAAATGGCCCATATATAAAAAGCGGTTATAACCGTGCGGTTTGTGTCTCAAATAACCGCTAACCGGCAGTTATTAACTAACCGCTAATTGCCTAAGGTGGAGCGGTTGCAGTTGTCAAAATAGGATAACTGTCTAAAGCGGTTGCGGTAATAGGCAATAACCGCTAACCATAACCGCTTGTACACCCCTACTGGAGAGTGCGTAGAGTAGGCCTGGAAGCTTGCTTTACGTGTGGACAGTTCAGACATTTCAGCAAGGACTGCACAACAAAGGGAGTGGCACCACCACAAGGGAATGCACATAAGCCATTGGTTCCAGCTCGAATTTATGCGCAAGGACCTAAAGGAGGATTGAATGTAGTGACATCTACCATCCATATTATTGGATTTGAAACATTAGTTCTATTTGACTCTGGGGCTACCCACTCATTTATATCTACCACTTTTATAAGACTGTCTAGATTAGCAGTTAGACCCCTAGATTTTGGTTTGGCTGTAACAATATCAATAGGGAAAACTGTAGTGTGTAAGAGTGTTGTTTGCAGATGCCTTCTAAGCATCAATGGAAAGATTCTTCCAGCAAACTTAGTACTCTTCGCGATGTTCAGTTACGACGTTATCCTTAGAATGGATTGGCTAGCAAAGCACCATGGTAACATCGATTGCGCAAGGAAGCAAGTGATGCTTAGGCCTTGGGGAGACACATAGGTCACTTGCGTAGGATCACGGGCTAACACCCTACTTCCTACATTACCAGCCACTCAAGCAAAGAGACTCACTGCTAATGGGTGTCCAACATTTTTAGCATTCATTGTGGAGGCTTCAGAGAATAAGGAAGAGAGGGACCTAGAAGAAATTACAGCTGTGCGAGATTTTCTGAACATATTTTCAACGAAGTTCTCTAGTTTACCGCTAGGGAGAGAAGTTGAATTTGGGATCGATTGCATCCCAAGGATGGGACCGATATCTAAGGCACCATATCGGATGGCACCAGCAAGGCAGCAAAGCTTAAGAAGTTAAAGGTCCAACTACAAGAGCTACTGGACAAGGGTTTCATCTGCTCTAGCTCATTGCCTTAGGGAGTGCACCTATGTTTTTCGTCAAGAAGAAGGATAGGACGCTAAGGATGTGTATCGATTAACGGGAGTTGAATGAGGTTACGATAAAGAATAAGTATCATTTGCCTAGGATCGATGATTTGTTGGATCAGTTGGCTGAGCACTCTCTCGGACTTTGTTGTATGCCAAGCATTCTCCTGATTTGCTGGGCACTCCATCGGTCTTTGTTGGATGTTGAGGACTCTTCTGGTAGGTCGGGCACTCTCTCAGTCTTTGTTGGATGCTAAGCACTCTCCCCGTTGGCTAGGCATTTTCTCAGACTTTGTTGGATGCCAAGCAGGGATCTGCCCATCAAGCAGGCAAGGTGTACTTGGGTTTCGCTGAACTGTGGAGGGACCTGCTCATCAAGCAAGTGAGGTATGCCCAAACTGAGGAGGGACCTACCCATCAAGCAGGCAAGGTATTCCCGAATTGAGGAGGGACCATATGCCTAAATCAAATGGAAACACACAGTGGAAACATCCAAGATTCGTTAGTAGAAAAATGTTTATGTTTGAAATAAATTTTATAACTGCTAATGACGCTCTTCGGATGTTTTGCATACAATGGATGTAGTGTGCCTGATCCGATCAAGTTGGGAGGTCAAGCAACCACTCTGGACTTTAGGTTTTGGGATCGAATAGGTTACCCCCCCCCCCCTCGGGTTCTTCTACATGTTGGAAGCATTTTGGTGCATCTTGTGGGACTAGTCGGGGTGTTGTCATGTGTAATGCCCTAAAGATTTATAAAGTTTTAGGATTTATTTTTGAGCTTTGGACGCCATGAACCGTTTGAAGAATTCCATGGAACGTTCGGTGTGCTCATGGAACGTTCAATGGTGAGGATCAAACGTTCGATACATGTCCCGATCCACTGATTCACGTGGAAACTTTCAATCAATGTGCAGGTCAGACAGTATCAAATGGTCGATGCTTTTATTAAACGTTCAACCCCAAGACCGTTGGGTAATAGTACATCAAACATTCGATGTCGTACATAGAACGTTTGATAAACCTAAAAACCTAGTAGTCCTTAATCAAACGTCCCAACTCTATAAATACAACCCCCCCCCCTTTGCATTGTTCACTCGTATTTTGGAAGACCAAAGAGCCTTATGAGGGTGTGAGGAAGAGAAGAGTTTTGGCTTGAAGAGGTACCTATCCTTACCTAGTTCGTTTCCTTGCTGTTATTTGCTTATTGTTATCTTATTTTGTTGTTGTTATATCTTAGTTTCTGAGTTATTTAGCTTAAGCTTGATCATTGGAGTTTTAGTTGGTTTTTGTAGGTTTAGGTTGTTTCGAAGTGGTTTAAGGAGTTTGATATCTCAAACCCTATTTTTGGAGTATGAGACTCCTTATTTCTCTTGTTATACCTTTAGGAGACTTAAGGAGGAGTTACAAACCAAAAGGGACCAAGATGTGGCCTAGAATGAGTTTTTGGACGTCATCAAATGTTCGATGTTCTTCATCAAACGTTTGATGTGCGGGTGTGGAACGTTTGACTCTCTTAGTCAAATGTTCGATGCTCGGACAAAATGTTCTTTTGGGTTATTAGAGGCCTAGGACTTGTTTAACTTGAGGCATAAGATTAGTGGTAAGATTCTTTCTCAAATTCGGAAGTCGGAGAGTCAGTAGAAGATTACTTGATCGACCCCTACGACACAAGTGAGTAAAAACTCACATGGATACTTATTATTGTTATATTTTTATGCACAACATGATTATTTTGATGTACCAAAACCTGTATGTTTACAACTCTCATGAAATGCCTATTTATTCTCAACTATGATTGTTACACATTCAAGCCCCTTAATTCACATATGTTAATCTCTTAGTTTCATAATATGATGTTTTGTGTTGTTTTTGTGTTTTTCTCTTATTTTGTAGGTTTTGGAAGAAAAAAAGTCAATTCCATCAATTCGGGCTTAAAACACATGAACTGTGCAAAGCTGTTGAGCATTTGACCTTTATGCACTATTTTGATCATAACTCTTAGCACAAAATTCGGATTAAGACAAGGTCAAGTGCGTTGGAAAGAGGACTCAGAGAGGAACAAATCATTGAGCCAAAGTTTTTGCATCCAAAGTGCGCTCGAGCGCCAGCTGCGCTCGATTCCCATTTTCTGGTGCTCGAGCCCCATCGTGCGCTGGAAAACTCTGAAGTTGGTAGCACTGATATGGAAAGATGGTAATCCGACCCCAACTCGATCTTGGGCTTCCTAGGGTGCACGAAATTGATTAGGATTGTTCTTAAACTCTATAAATACTCTCCTAAGTCCTCCGAAACAAATAGACAAGCTTGAGGAGAAGAATCAAATGCTTCAAAGAAGGGTTTTTCTTAGTTTTTCTTTACTTTTCAGTTTTTTTTTGTTATTTTCTTATGAGGATGATTTTCATCCAGTTTATGTGTAGCTAATACTTTAGTTAGGGCTCGATTGAAGCCCTAATCATGTCTCTTTAAAGTTTCAATTTGTCTTGCTACAATTCATGTTTTGATGCTTAATTGATTTATCTCGAATTTTTGTTTATTCTTCATATGGGTTATGTATGGGTTTGATCATCTTATGCATATAACATGTGTAGATTGTTACCTAGGTCAATTTGGATGACCGAGTCCTAGGCCTAGTAGAGTGACAAAAGAACCAATTGCGGGTTCTTGGGGTAATCAACATGAAAGACCTGAATATACACCATGTTCTAGGTCTTAGTGTGTTTGTCGATCTCCATAGATTTATGCTTTCTTGAGGAACAACTTAGTATACACCCATGCTAAATCCCTCAAGAAAGAAAAGAGTTAGAGTATACTCTCATGCCTAATCTCGTTGTTTAAGGAGATCAATAGTTTTTGGAGTATACACCCATGCCCTTAGGCTGGCAAACATTGAGTATCTTGACATGAATGTAACATTGTGCATATTTATTTACCTTATTTGAGTATGATTAGCGGTGGATATCGAAGCCCTAGCCCTTTATTCTTATTATTTCAATTCAGTATTTTATCTCGTTCCATTCAAAATATCTTCTTAGGAATTGCTTTTAAAACATATTTTATCAATCTTCTTGGGAATGATCTCGTATTTGCCATCTATACTATCGTTTTGATATTGTGCACTTGCGAGTAAAACGTGCATTTATTCGCCTATTTATTTAGGTGGATATTTGTACAACACAAAGATAATGAAATGATGAGTTGTAAAGAGTATGCATATAAAAGGCACAAAGATTAATGTGCATCGTATGATATAGTTGCACCGTCTTGTAACAGAATAATGGTCATGGGCTTACTATTATTATGGATTGATTCTATAGTCAAAGAGTTTTATTTTATGAAGAAGGCCTTAGATCCAATGATTAAATTTGTAATAGCGCACCATTTTTTGAGTGGATCACTAGTTACGGCTAGTTAGTGTGGGCCACCCGAGATTAGACTCAGTCGAATTGTTAGTATAAGATGGTATGTTTGTGCAATGTGCAGGGCATCAAAATTGTACCAGAAGTCCTTTTGGATGCGCTGACCTTGCTGAGGATGGGTAATGTCTCAGGTAGACCATATTGTCAACATATCACATGTTCATGTTTATACCATGTATTATAAATATATTGCATCATGACATGTTTATGCTACAAACTGAGAATAACAATGATTGTTCTTTATAAACTGAGTTCACAAATGATAATATGTATAACATGTGCATCATTACTCACTAAGTCGTGGATTTACTCTTATATCTTTTCCACCTATAATCTTATGCAACTTGTTAGATCATTCAGATGATGGTAGTGTATGGGATGCACTTGGTTCGTCTGGAGGATGTCCTCCAGGTGATATTTGACCACTTGGAACTGGTGAAGCTGGGTAGGATTTGGTTCAAAGGAGGTGATCGATGCCATGATATGATCGACATGATTTATGAGATGTATCTCGAGTTGGAGGACAATTGATTTTGTGTTATTATTATGTTTAGAACTTAAGTTGTAATCTCTATGTTATTTCGATAACTGATCTTTTGACCTTATTTTGGAAACATCATAACTTTATTATTTATGATAACCATGTTTTCGTGTGCTATTCTGGTATTATTTTATTGTAGGTATTAGTTTCTATCTTTGCTCTTTTTATGTGAAAAGTCTTCTACTGTAGACTCTCAGTTCTTTTAAGAGTGTATGATTCCTGAGTTTTAACTTGGTGGATGGGTTAAGGCTGAGAGGCAAACCGCTAAGTCATTTACAAGTTAAATGATTTTGCCAGAGCGTTACACCATGTACTGATCCTCGGTGCGCTCAGTGTGCCTAACAGGTTGTGTCTTGCAAGAGCTCGAAATATGCAAAAGACATGGTAGCAGCTTTGCCACTAGTTAGCTCTTGTATGAAGAGACCGTAATCTCGGTCGATCCAGTAGATTAGATGTTAAGTAATAATAGTTCAAAGTACCACTGTTTAACTAATGTAGGAAGTTAACATGTGTGCTAAAATTTACTAAGCAACTCTCAGCGATTGATAATCATATATGCAAAATAGATGGTAAAAGTTTTACCCTAGTCTAATGGTCACATTTTTATTTTATGGAAAAGATTTCTTTCGAGTACCTTACATCTGAAGAAGGCATTTGCTGATTTGAAGCATGGGCTTTACTTTGACTCTTCGCAGCACTCTGTATATCCATGGAGATAGCTATCAGTATGGTGTAGGGATCCATGCCTGCCATCTATTTTGCTGATGGATGGGTTTTATTGGTACCCACACACGAATTTCTAGTTTCCTCGAAGACGGGGGTAATTCGAGAAGATGAGAGTAGGAATAACCATCTCGAGCTGGTAGTTTGCTGAAGCTTAACCAATACTCGGGGAGTTGCTAAGAAATACTTGTCTGTACAAATTGTTAGACACATCTTGAGAATACTACTCAGGGAGCACCTACGAACAACTTCCTGGAACGAACTTATGGAATGGATTCTTGGAAAGAGCTCTTCAAAGGAGTCCTTCAGAGCTTGGCACTCGAGACTCGGTATTTGTGATTCTTCTGGGAAGCCTTCTTGAGTGTGTTTCAGTATGGAATTCCAGCATCCATGTTCTGCTTTTAAATTATAGCTACCTTGAATTAACAGCCACGTGTAAAAAAGCTCGGGGCAAACTTGCTAGAAAATGTTCAAGTAGAAAGGTTCATCCGACCCATTGATTTTGATTCATAGAGTTTGTGTTTCGTTTAGCTGGTAGTGGAGATTACTGTTGGGAATACTACTATATCAAAACAAAATATAGCGCAGCAAAAAATAAACTATTCTCTAACCAAGATCAAACTTTAAGAACTACACAGTCGTCACTCCCTCTCCCTTGAAGAGTGACTAGCTGTCACTCTCCCTCTTGGAGAGTGACGCATGGGCTAGTGTTTCCACCCTAGCCCATGCATTATCTTCCCTGCATGGGGCTTGGGTTTTATCCCAAGCCCACGCTCCCACTTTACCTCTTTGTACAGTTTTCTCTTTAGGCTCAAACTTTAATTAATTAGAACAATCTGCTTAAATAATAAGCTCATGTTTAATAAATTAAAATACCTTGCCTAATAAATAAATAAAAGTTTATCATGGTCAATTTACAATAGCTTGTGAGGGACCAGCAAAGAAAAATAAATCTGGCTCAAATAGTCACCGACAATTGATTCCACTATACAACTGTAACTGCACTCCAGAATTTATTCTTGATATAAATTGACACCATTCCTTTTGACTTACTTAGAGATGAGTATGATTCCTCCATCAAATATTTCGTAGTAGAATTAGGACTAAGATATTGTCACACTAAATTCTTTACCTCTTAATCCTTGATTCTCAGATTTACCCTTTGTCATTCTCCAACTGTGAATACTCCCTTCATAAGTCAAAAATATATTTTCGATCTCAACCAAAATGCTCTGATCAGATACTAAGAATGAACTCCTTTGAAATCCTAGTCAAGGGAAAATTTCATATCCTTTTTGTTTATCCAAAAGGACTTGGATTCCCTATTGAGCAAAGCTTCCCACACAATGTTCATGTGATTACCCAATGCATGGAGATGTTGTCCAACATTTATCATCTCACTTCCTAATGCATCAAAGTGACATACACTTACACATATGAGTTCGCTTCCCCTCAAGATTTAGAATCATGGGTTACAAGTAGTCTGAGGTTTTTGTCTTTCCGAGGGCAGTACTTTAATGGAAAGACAACTCCCGGTCCGTTCAGTGTATACCACCTTATACACCTATTACATCAACATGAAGAATCCTTTTCGCCTAACTAAGGAAAATCACTTTCAACTAATGTGTAACAGTCTTAGCAAATGGAACACCTAATTCCATTATTGACTACGAACAATAAACTTTACAAAATATAAGGGTTATGGTCTATGACCTTGTGTGACAAAGACCATTTCTCACACCCATAGTCCATATTCAATGTATTCTCCGGACCCTTTGTATGAGGATTTATTCAATGAAATCATACAAAGATTATATGCTTATATGTCACAAATATATTAAATAAGTGAATAAAACTTTATTCATAACAAAATTATAATGTCAATCATTTTACAAATTGAAATTTAGGGCATAATCCCCGACAATTACCTCAAATACCACCCATGAGCCACGTGTGGAGAGAGAGACCACAACATGTGGAAGAGCATGGAGCTACTGGGTCCCAGTCTTGGGGAACTAAAGTTGTTAGCCCTTAAAGCCAAAACTAACATCCCCACTTCTTTTGCCCACCCTTTTTTTACAGAGACAAAATCTGACAATGCTAGAGAGATCCTCGAGGTAGCATTTCACGTGCTAGCAGTACAAAAACTTTTCGCCAATTGCCTGTTTATTTGGTGGGGGTTGACCTTGATAGTGGAGAATTAGCTTGTTACGTGGCCTCAACTTGTGACTCAAATGATACTTGGGGATTAAAGAAACATAACTTGAAGAAAATAGCCTGGCGGTCTGGGAGATGGCACTTTAGCGATCGAAGAGGACTGCTCGGAAAGAGGGTTCTTCAGCCTTTTCCATACTGTGGAGCGGGATGCCTCCTCAGTTATGGAACTCCCTTATGTTGGTTTGATGGCATTGACCAAAAATGACCCTCCCAAAGCTACTGATTGTTGCTTGAGGCTTAGCTATAATCTTGCAAAAAGCTCTAGCAATCGGAGAGGAGTACATCCGACATTCAGAACTTGGAGAAGTTCAACGAGCAGGAGAGACACTTTAGTGATCAGAACATTTTTCTTGAAAAGTCAAAGGCCATGAAATAAGGGCTTCTCTTCCTTTCCAAGTGGACATGAGAGAGAAGCCATGTCTCCATTCCTTTTGCTTGGTCTGAAAGCTATGCCCATGAAATGATGAAAAGCCATGACTTTGGTAGCCTTGCTATGTGCGTACAATGGCTTAAGTTGACAGCTTGGGTCCATCGGCAGATTTTCATCGCCTCTTTGATTGCTAAAGTATAAATTGTCCCATGTATTACTCAGCCAAGCTAAACAATTCATACTTGCCCCTTGCTTTATAAGGTCAATTAGCAATAAATAGACCCAAGTATAGGCGTTATAGTGTCAATTGTCACCAATCAAATGAGTAAGATACACAATAAAATAAGCAAGGCTATGTGAGATGTACAGTATTCTAACAACTGCATTTATTTCATAGATTTTCACTATCTTTGTACCTTTTCGTTTATTTTGGACTCCCATGCCTTGCCAAGAATTACCAAACTGCCCTTGCAAAGGCCACTCAAGAGATCACTTCTCCTTTCTCTCGCTTTCTTCCATCTTCTTCACGCAAGTATGAACTTGGAAAAGCAGGCAAAGATTGAAGCTACTTGAAGCTGCGACCAAACAACTTCTTCTTACACTCAAATCTCGAAAAGGTGGGCTTGAGGGCAGGAAATGCACATTGGCAGTAAAAGACCAATCGCTGCATGGTGATATAGATTTTATGGAGGGGAGAGACGTTTGCCTAGCCTGAAACATACGTTCGCAGAAAGGGATAGAGCACATGCTCGTTCCCACTGACAGCGTTAAACTGTTAGAGCAATTTTTGGTCGTTTTCCTCCGTGGATCAACAACTCCAACAGTCATTGAATGGTAAAGCTGGGAGGTCTATTTACCTACAAAATGAGAAGACAGTCAGAGGATCCTCGGCCAGAGCCGATGACACTTCGATGCTTAAGTTAGCATAGCTCATCTTTGGAGTGTAAAAATAACTTATATTCTTGAGTGAATAAGCCTGCATGTGTGAGAGAAAGAGTGAGAAGGAGAGAGGGTTCTCCTTCAAAGAAAAAGAGAGAGCTCATGAGAGATAGAGCTTCCAAAAGAGGAAAAGGAAAATAATTCTTGCTTTTGGAGAAGTTTCTTCATACCTCTACCTTCAGTCTTAAGCCTCTTTTATAAAACAATTCTGTCATTAATGAGCTTGATCCCCCTATTCCACAAATCCCTCAGTCATGGTCGTGAATTGAAGTTGGATGAGGCTTAGTACTTGCGCATAGGTCTTAGATGATGTCAGGTGGCCATATTGGAGGTTGCTAGTGGAGTTATGAAGCGACCAGATATTGACACACAAGATACTTTTCTTGACATTTGGTGACTTAAGAGACGATGGAAAATCCGCATGACAACTGACTGGGGCAATTTCCTTAAATGTTTGATATTTTTGGGAGGTGCGCCATGCTGACCGCTACTTAGTGGAGAAGGCTGTAATCGAGCACACCTTGCATTTGGCCTTTTTTGGACGATCAGGACTGAGATAACGACCCTAATCGTGGACGGGCCGACCCCTTCAAGATTATAACGATCAGATAACTTTTTTAAGTTGCAATGTGTCTTGAAAACTTTTGCTCCTTCGCCACTTTTCAGCCATGCGCAAAACCTGGAGAAAACAGAAGCAATGTTTTAGCCCAATCCATTTGCTGTCAATTTCCTTTTGGCCAATGTTCCTTTCTTTTTTTCCTTAAGAACTAATTGTAGTCCATTCCTCTCTTCACCTGCAACCAACGTGAGCTACTATAACGCCCCGGTCCTATATTGAGAAAATAAAGAATAGTCCACATAGAGTAAATGGTTTATATAAAAAGTCATGAGTGCTAAATCTTACATTGCCTAGTTACTAAGTGAAACTGAGCTTTATAAGTGAATCTAGGAAAGCTCCAAAATTGACAAGTCATTTTGGGGTTATAATGCATACGTGGTTAGCATTTTTCCCTATGTCATTACAGTTACCTAGTTGAGAGAGAATTCAGCAATTAGGTATTCTCTTCATCCCTCTCTTTGATTTTCATCTCTCTCCCACCATTAATCTCTTTTGCATTGATGCTCTGTTAGTGAATCTTTTTCTCTTCAATTATATTGTTGGAATTTTTCTTGAGATTCCTATTACCCATAAGATTTCCAGCATACTCATTCACTACTCATGTGCTAATCTATGTGTTTTTTGAGAATTGATGAATGAAAAGTAAAAATTTGCCCCTTTGTGTAAATCACATGTAACCCAACTGGTGGGTTGCCTTATTTTCTTTTTTTTTTTTCTTTTTTTCTTTTTTTTTTTATGATGAGAATCTATCACTTGTAAATCTATTACTCTCTCTCTTACTCTTTGGGCATTTTATTTCTTTTAAAGCTAGTTGGTTGCTATAATCTTCCATAATTGTTATATTGATACTTTATTGATGTAAAAGCTGCAGTTTCTAACCCACTTGATATACAACTAGTTAATCTTAACTAATCATGAAAAATTGAAGGGAAACCCAATTTTCTTTCCCTACTATAGTCACAGCCAGCCATGGTGATTTTGGGTTGCTCTATTTTCATTTTTCTTTGTTACCCATAAATTTATAACTCTCTTGTCATACACCTTTTGTTTGATAATCTGTTGGGTTGTGAGACTTGTGAATGAAAATGAAAATTTGTTCCCTTTTTTGATATCACTTGTAGCTCATTGTGTAATGGGTTGTCCTAGATTTAATTTTTTCTGAAAATACCCATTTGATTTATGGCTCCCTAACATGTTAAGTTACCTTGGGTTGTCCTAACTTCCATATGCTAAAAATCTACTCTTAATTCATGGTGTAAATCGTGCCATATTGGAATGGTAAATTTTTATTGGGATGATAGCTGTTTACATGTCTTTGATTTGAGGTGTTTTTTTTTTTATTAAAAAAAAGAAAACCAAAAATTCCCTTATGTTGGAAATTTTCCTTTCTATGCTGGCTACATGAGAGCACTATGTTTTACCAAGTGCTGTTTTATATTCTCTACTTTGCAGATTCTCAATATTTAATTTCTGCCTCTTGATTTCTAAGTTTGTTCCCCTCTCTAATGTTTGGCATGGCTGTGAAGTTTTGGATACTATGTAGAATGAGTAAATACCTACAATTAAAATATTAAAGCATATCTAAGGGTCATAGGATGTCATGCCCTCTTTAAACTTATACCCACCATGGGAATTATTTTCATAGGTGCCTTTGGGTTTAGTCTTTAAATTTCATAATATCCTCTAAGTATGTCTTTGTGATTAAATCTATAGCAAATCTAATGCCACCAATCATCGAACTCAGGTAAGTAAACACATCCGTTAAAACCCCGACACAAATCTTATTAAACCTTTTGGAAAAATGTCGAGAATTTTATAACTCATTTATTTCCATGTTTTAAGGTTATACTTCCTTCCATATTTTATGCCAAGTTTTTAGTCATGATAAATTCTCATATTATGATTTATACATGCTTTACATTCTCATGTTATCAAATATGAACTTTATATGCTCTAAATTCTCATGAACTTTACATACTTTAAATTCTCATGAAAGTTTACATGCTTTAAATACTCATGTTATGGTTAGGGAAAATTATGGAAAGAATTTGTATCATGATTTACACATATTATAGCTATGAATAAAATAATCTCTCAAAATTATATAATATGCCATGTGTGCATGAGTTTAACCCCGCAACACAATAATGTTACGACCGGTCACTTATATGGATAGTATGGCAACCACACTGAAAGACGATTACGCAAAGGTGTGGACTATCGGCCTAGGTGGCCATCACCTAGGGAAGCTCCCATCCCTGTAGCCCTTCCCTATGACAATAGGATGAGTGTATGGGTCTTTTAGGATGAGCCAAACATGCGCCACTCATGGTTTAAGACAAGCGGAGTTGGGTCAAGGGGTAAAACGTAAATAATGGTTTATATAAAGGAAAAATAAATGGAATAAAATATTTGTAATGTTTTATAGTTAAAATGCTTGGAATCATTCTCAATATTCTATTTATGATTTAAATGTTATGTTTATGATTTAAATTCTACTTGTCTAATTATTCTGTTTTGCAAGAGTTATTGGTACACTCAAAGGTATTTACTATGAGTTTTGTACAATAACATCACAATTTCATTCAAATTTGTTATGTGTTTTCACTTATGTTTTACATTTACTTACTGAGTTGTCGAACTCACCCCTTTCTTTATAAACATTTCAAATGGCACTACTTATGATAATTGTTCTATTCAAGGGGACACCGATGGGCATCTTTGTCGTCAATAACTTGAACATATGGCTCTTTAATTGGGACTCATGGACTTATTCCACTCTAGACTAGTAGTAGTGGTAGTAGTAGCATATGGGACTCATTTGTAGATTGTACCACTTTGGGCATATGTGGCATGTACAGCTTTTAATATGTAGACTATGCAGTATTTGACTTATGTATATAGTACTTTTTTTTTTGTAGTCCTGTATAAGGGAGGCTAGTGATGTATGGGAAGGCTATGACCTCCTCCCGATAGTGTTTTACTCTTGTATTCCTCCATCTTCTTTTGTAAAACATATTGATGTATTCCGAATCCCAACTGTTAGATTGATGTACTAACGACATATTTATAATATAACTTTATATTCCTGTTGTTTGTTGTATACTTTAACCAATGGAGTGTATGTAACGCCCCGACAAAATTATTTAACTGGTAAATGACTTAGCAGTCACCTCCCAGCCTTAACCCCTCAGGTCAAAACTTAGGGATCATACACTCTCAAAGGTGAGAGTCTACCGCGGAAGACTTATCACTTTAATAAGAATAGAGATACAACTATTACCCACAATAAAAGAATAGCAAAATAACTAAAAACATAACCATAATATCATAAAAACATACTAATGTCTCCAAATCTTGGTCAAAGACTAGTTATCAACAAAACATAAGGGTTACACCCCAAATTCTAACATAATAACAACAAAATCACAGATCAGTCTTCACAACATAGAGCATGTAAACTATATCTATCATATCGTGATGGGGGTTTGCTTCAGCATGCCACATCTTACTCAACCACACAAGTTCTAGCTCCTAAAAAATCACCCAAAGAATGTCCTCCAACCAGACCATACTGCTCGCATACACCGCCATCGTCTAAACTATCTATGAAGTAGCATAAGATCATAGGTGGAAAAGATATAAGAGTAAGTATATGACTTAGTGAGTAATAATGCACATGTTATACATGTTATCATTTGTAAACTCAGTTTATAAATCACAAGCATTGTTATTCTCAGTTCATAGCATAAACATGTTATGATGATGCAATATATTTATATGATATATGATATATTCAAGAACATATAATATGTTAACAATATGGTCTACCCGAGATATTACCCTTTATTAGCAAGGTTTGCGCGTCCAAAAAGATTTCTGGTACAACTCTGGTGCCCCAGACATTGCACAAACATACTATCTTATACTAGAAGTCCAACCAAGTCCGACCTAGGATGACCCACACTAACTAGCAAAGTTGTAACAGTGATCCTACTCGAAGAATGGTGCACTAGTCACAAATTCTTAACCATAGGATCCAAGGCCCTCACTATAAAAGAAACATTTGACCATATAATCAACTTGTAATAATAGTAAGCTCATAACCGTTTTACCTCACGTATCGGTATACCATGTCATACGATGCACATTAATCTTTGTATCTTTTTATATGCATGTTTTTCAAAACTTATCATTTCATTATCTTTGTTAATTACAACCATTTTCACAAATAGAATTCACAGTTGAGAATAAATAAACATTTTATAAGAGTTGTAACATGCAGGTTTTGTATAACAAAATAGTCATGCTATGCAGAAAAATAACAATAACAAATATCCATGTAAGTTTTTACTCACTTGAGTCGTAGGGATCAACCAAATAATCTTTCACGCAGTCTCCGACTTCTGAATTTGAGAAATGATCTTATCATTAGTCTTATACCTTAAGTTAAATAGATCCTAGGCTCCTCATAACCCAAAAGGACATTATGTCTAAGCATCGAACTTTTAATCAAGAGGATCAAATATTCCAAGCCCAAACATCGAACGTCTGACTAGGAGATTCGAACATTTGATGAGGCCTAGAAACTCATTCTAGACCAAAACCTCGGTTCTTTCTGAATTCTAACTCCTCCTAAAGTCTTCTAAAGGTCTAACCAAAAATAATAAGGGGTTTCACACTTCAAAGACGGGGTTTGAGGTGCTAAATTCCTTAAATCAACACGAACCAAGTTAAACCTCAAATGATCAAGATTATGACTAAATAACATAGAAACTAAGACAAAACAACATCTAAACAAGATAATAACAAACAAATAACAACAGAAAAACAAACTAGGCTAAGATAGATACCTCAAAAACTCAAAAGCCTTCTCCTTCTCCAAACACTCTTCCTCACACACTCACAAATGTTCTCTAAGCTCCAAGGCACAGGCGAACAGTGAAATGAAGGGTGAGAGTCTTATTTATAGAGCTGGAATGTCTGGCTAAAGACTACTGAATTTTTAGGTTCATCAAACATTCTATATACGACATTGAACGTTTGATTGTACTATTACCCAACGGTGCTAAGGTTTCCATCAAATGTTTGATAAAAGCATCGAACGTTCCAAAAAACCACATCGAACGTTCCATAAAAGCATCGAACGTTTGATACGGCCTGACACACACCTCGATCGAAAGACCTCACATGAACAGTGCATCACGACATGCATCGAACGTTTGATTCTTACCATTGAACATTCCATGAGACCTTCAAACGTTCATGGAATCTCTCAAAACGTTCTATAGGTGCTCAAAGCTTCAAAATAAGTCCTTAAACTTGTTAAATCTTTGGGGCATTACAGTATATGTAAATGTTTACTTTACTTATTAAATTAGTTAAAATTTGACTTAGTTCACGTTCTCCTTATTCCCCAAAACGGGGGTGTGACAAGGCTCATAGGGTAGGGTATTTTTATCCCCAACAACCTCTTTCCCCGTTCAAGAGACTAACTGTAATTTTTCGATATTTAAATCATTTTAAATTATAAATTCTTTTAAAATAAAAAAGTTGGTGACCAAAAGTTGTTTGGTTTAATGTTTTGATCCTTTCTAAATATAATATAATACACACAATATAATAGTAAAATATAAAAATACTAACATAATAATAATGATAATAAAATATACAATATACCAAAATAATATACAAAATAAACAAATATATATAATGACTATAAAATAACCAAAAACATAAAAAAATAAATTAATAATGAATAAATTACAATAATATAAAAAATATAAAAAATCAATATCAAATATATCTAATATAGAAAATATTATAGCTATGTATATATCTATATATGTATATATATATATTATTTTGATTATTTAAGAGGGAGGATCAATCCTTCCAAAAGCAGGATCGATCATGCCACCTCCGATTGCCTAATATCGATCCTATTATTGCAGGATCGATCCTAACTTGTTAGAAACCCTATTTGGAACACCCAAAACTCTAAAAACTCGACCCTAAGCCATATTTATTCATTCTTAACCTTCTTACAACCCATTTGCACGATTTTCTTTGTCTCAAAAGCCCTAGAGTGAAGCTATAACGTGGACGAAGCCCGGGGTTGACGTTCTTTGTCAATTCCCAAACCATTCTTGAACGTTCTTCATCAGGTAATGGTTTAACGTATCTATTTCTTCCACAATTCTTGCCTTAATCCTTAACCCTATGAACTCATATTATCTTTTACGTTTAATCACATCCTCGATTGTGTTTTCTTATTATGAGTGATGTTTTGATTATGTTTTATTATTAGATTAATTGTTTTAAAGAAATAACGAGTTTTTAAATGATTATTTTAAAAAGTAGTAATATGATATTTTACATTGATGATTGTTAATGATTTTAAGACAAAGGGTTTATGTTTTATTGATGTTGTAATAAATCTATCCATTCAAACAGTATTTTAAAACCAATACAAACACACACACTTTGGTTTTTTATGTTTGTTTGGAAAAACAAAGCGAAGTTTTGATAATCTCATATCAAAAATGTAATTTTAAAATCCTAAAATTATTCCAATGCATTTTTGGGTGTTGTACAAACCTTAGAGACGTTCAGTAATTGTTTGATGTGTGTTCGAGACTTAAAATGGGCTTGAGACTAGTGCTAGAAATGCACTAGGATTAGTCCTGACACTAGAAGGATCAATCCCAGCAGGGAAGGATCGATCCTACACCCTCCAAGATCGATTCCAACCCTACAGGATCAATCTCAGCTTTCTGTTTTGGTCCTTAATTGTTCATGATTGATCCCCGATAGTCCGACTTGATCCCCAATCCTTTAGGGTTGATCCTAACTATCTTAGAAATCTATTTTAAGGTTTCTATTGTGTGTTTTAAGTCCCTAAGCAAGTTTAGGTTTGTGATTAGAGTCTTGCGTGATTATGAGTTGATTTGTAGTGTAGGAAGTTAGAATGTCTAAGGATTCATCCGAGTGGTCGAAGTAAGTGATATACTTATAAAACTGGGAAAGAAACCATTTTTTAGCATGATTACTCTCATATAAATTGTTAAAACTCTTTTATTCATATCTTCATCATGTCATGAGCCTAGATTTTCAAATATAATTCTAAAACTGTTTCAAATGCTAAAAGACTGTGATTTTAGAAAAGAAAACATAATTTATTTTAATTGACCATACTTGCATATGTTGACGTGGTCTTCCATTATACAGGCTTGCCCTTATGGTCCATGAGTATTCTATGATAATGTGTCTTTGAATCTAATAGACTAGCGTAACCAGTGCAGCCGTGTTTACATGGTGGTTACTACGACAAATATGCTAGTAGTGTGGGTCACTGAGGTTGGACTCGGTCGGACTACTAATATTA
This sequence comes from Betula pendula, assembly GCA_900184695.1. Classification (NCBI taxonomy): domain Eukaryota; kingdom Viridiplantae; phylum Streptophyta; class Magnoliopsida; order Fagales; family Betulaceae; genus Betula; species Betula pendula. Next base: position 353,964 of record FXXK01000018.1, read on the forward strand.
GACGGTATGTTGTGCCGGGGCACCAAGCTGTACTAGATGTTCTCACGAGAATGTGCAAACCCGAGCAGGGAGGGGTAAAGGCTCGAATAGACCATATGGAGAAAAGTTATGAAGATGATGTATATTATATGTACAGTTGCTTTCATATGAAATCATATGTTTTATGTTCTATATGACGAGGAAAACTGTTGTTACTAAGGTTATGCCCTATGTTTCTCTTATACTGAACTCCCTCTTTTAATGGCATAATGTTAGAGATAAAACATTTGTGAAAGTATCATAAATGATGAAATGCTTATTGCTATTTATCTGCATTAAAATGTTAGGCTCATAGTCATGAGCTCAGTTCCAAGATATTTTACTTACTAAGTTGTGGACTTACCTAGTTGTTATTTCTTATTTCCACCTGTTGGATAATTTTTTATTAGTCCTTCAGTTTTAGCAGGTTCTCAGCAGAGTTAGCAGGCTAGAGTCATTTGTCAGACAAATGAGGTTTTCAGGAAGTTGTAGCTTGTCCTTGTTGTGTTGTAAGCTGTTGTTTTGTGAGTTTTGTAATAGCTAAATTGTATAGAGATCAGATCATTATAATCATTTCAAGTTTCTGCATTTATTCACTCTGATAGATGTATAGGTTTCGCATTTATTTCACTATGATATATGTCTAGATCCCTTGGGACTTATTTACGAAAGTATAGAAATCTCGGGAGGCGCTTGAAATTTCAAATAAGTTAGTATTTTTTATTAATATATTTGTATTAAATTACGGGGCGTTACACCAATGTTGTAACTATTGAGAATACTACTATATGAAAATAATATAGCACAACAGAAAATAAATAGAGTTAACTGCAATTTTGGTACATGTGGTTGACACCAAAATCAAATCGAGACCTCAGTTTCAAAAACTTTGTGAAATAGTACTTGACGTTAACCCTAGTTCACGACTTGGTACTTCCATTAAAGTTCCGTCATTGGTGTTAATGGAATGCCATGTGAGACACTATTATATGTAGAGGTGTAAATGAATAGAGCTACTTGTGAACATACTCGGGATCGGCTTGACTCGTGCTCGAATCGGTTATTATATGAGCTGTTCGTATACACAAAATTAGGTTCGATTATTAAACGATACAAACTCGTATAAACACGGCTCGATTCGGTTAATGTTCGTGAACAAGCTCGTATAAGGCTCGACGTGTATATATATATATATATGTTAATAAAAAAAGGTTATATAGTATATTATTTATTAAGTAACAATAATCAAAATATATTAAGTACCAATAATTAATTAGTTATATAACTTATATGTATATTGTATAATACAAATGAATAATATCAACACTTAATCATATAATCTAATGACTATAATTATCATAGATAATCCCACAAATATATGATAAGTTTTTTAATTCCAATATATATTAATATGTATAATTAAAAATTAATTAAGCTATAACTATAAATTATAACCATATAAATTACATAATGTCAATTGTCACATAAGTATACAAATTTATACTAATAAAATAATTAAGTATCTAGATACTTAGATAGTTAGATACAATGTATACTATAAAGTATACATGTAGATGTAGTGATGTATATTATTACTATATGTCTACAATAAATAATAGTATACTAACTAGTTAAAACATATATACTAACCATTATTGTTAATTTTACAAACTTAATATATGTTATCATAACTATTAACTAATGTTAATTAACTAACATAACATTATTAGCATAATAGCATATAATCATATATGTTAGTTAATATTCTTATGTATATATTAATAAAAATATGTATCTATGTATATTGATCATTTAATTAATATATAATAACTTAGTATTACTAAATTAATAAGCAACTTAATTAATATAAGTTATAAGTAATTTGAAGTTAGTCATCAATCATTATGTAATATATATATGTTAATATGTTACTATGTTAGTGTATAAGTTGTAAGTTGTAACATATATAGATAATAGAGAGGTCAAGTTATTATGCTAGTAACTAGTGTGTAACATCAAATATGTTAACATTGGAATCAATAATGGTTTTTTTATATACATAATATAAATATTATTATTAGAATTTAGATTACATGATTATATTTAGATTATATGATCATAAAATTTAGCTTCCAAGCATTATCATTATATACTTAGGATTTATATGATTCATAATTATAATATAATTTAAGTATTATTATTAAATATTTAATAATTATAATAATTATGACTTATAATGATCACAAATATATATAATTACGAATTACATTATAAGCCTATAAATATAAATTATAGCCACATAAGTTTCAAGACAAAACCAAAAGGGAAATGCAATTTCCTTTAATCAAATCATTTAAGTTTAATTTTCAAAATTCAAACTTTGCATTAAATTTCCCTCAAATCTATCTCAAAATTTCACGATAATCAGTAAGCACTTAGTTTTACAAAAAAATTCCCTCCAAAGTCACAAGCTTAGGGCATTAAAATTTTGAAAAACTATTCTTAATTTCTATAAAAAAAAATACCATAAATTAAAAACCTAAATTCCTATTCTTTAATTGCATTAAATGCATTTCCTTTTAATCCCATTAATCAAAATAAATGAAAATTTAATGTATTATTGATTTCAAGTTTAATTGCATTAAACATATTAAATGCATTTATACACAAATTTAATTGCATTAATGGACTTGGAATTACCCATTTTAAATAATTAATAATTATTTGTTTTATTAACTATTATATAAGCATTTTTCGAGGAATTCTGGACTGTGCGATTATTTTTCATTAAATCGTAGCCGTTCGTTTGGGATGGTGCCTTACAGCTGTAACGCACATCTTACACTAGCATTTATATGGTATTTCGCACACATATTCATTGATCTAATCCAACGAATATGATTAAATCATCAAACAACAATTTAAATATGCGGACAAGATAACTCATTGAGCAACGTGGAGCTAAACTTATTAGTCATTGCACATGGATGGGATAAATTCTCAGCATTTAATTGCCTTCGCTATTTTTATTCTAACTATCCTTCCCGAGACACTTCAGTATTTGTGCATTTCGTAAAGCAAGTGTCTCTTTTGACCTTTTTCTTTTTCTCTTCCATCTCTGGTTCTCTTCACACATCTCTTCACGACTTTACACATATTTTCACCTTTCTTCTTCTCTTCCATCTCTCCACAACTACTACACTATTTCTACAACTGCTACCACCTCCTTCTTTCTTTTCTTGGTTTCTCATACTCAAACCTCTCCTCATCTCCATGACAATCACCACCACCACAACAACAAGCATTCTTTCCAAACCCCTCCTCCAAACCTGACTCTTTCCTGTGTGATAGGTGTTGGTTCTTCATCGTCTTTATTGTCGAGTCTAAGTGTGAAGGAAAAGAAGGAGCTGCCGTCATACATGCACGGCTTGGGGAAGAGTCCATTGATAGTCGCGCGAGCGCTACCGATTTTACATTTATAATTAACCGCTCGCGTTAGATCACACATTTGCAGGATAGTTCTAAAAAGAGGGTATCGATCTGCAGAGACTGTGATGGTCGTTCGTCGAGCCTTCGAGGTGTTCTCCGGCTCAACTCGTGAAACAAAAGGGTTTTGTTTTAAAACTAAAAGACATAAACATAAATGACTTTAAAGATAAATGACATAAACTTTAAATGACATAATTGAAATGACATAAATGTAAATGACATTAAGTGTAAAAGACATAAATGTAAACGACATGTAAAGTAAAGATAAAGATAGAATGCAGATTGTATCTAACATGGGATCTTTAACAAAGGCATAATACGAGTGTGTAAGGATTGTCAATCCTTACAACGATCTCATCAAGAATTTACTACCAAAAGAAAATGATAAAGCATCATAGTTTCGCGCAAGCCACTCACCTAAATGACATAAATTTAAAAGACATAAATCTAAACTACATGT
>FXXK01000018.1:358480-407823 GCA_900184695.1 Betula pendula
GAATTACATCAAACCCTAAGTGGGATTCCTTCCTCTAAGATTCGGATTTCTTCAATGGATTTGAAGAAATCCATCTCCTAAGGAACATGGGAGTTATGGGTTGAGTTCTACTATATTTACACTATCAAAATAAAGCAAAATAACTAAAAATCACACTGAACAAGGCTCAAAACAGGTTCTGGCCGAGCTCCCTTCATTTTTGGACGAAAATTACATATATAAGCAAAGGAAGCCTTGATCTTTCTTAAGGAAAGATCAAGCTAAAGATCTCATGTTCCAGGTGTTGTGGAGTCCTCTGGGGGAAGAATTCGGCGCCCACCATAGCTGGCAAGCCGCAATTGATGATAACTTTTATGGGTTTTAAGATATTTGCTGATATTTGCGTTTCCAGAAAGTTCTGGAACTTCACACACATTTTTGACCCCCAAGACGTCCGAATCTGATCTTTCACATAAAATAGCTTTTGTGCGTTTGGAAGTCTTCTTTCCAACGCCCCTGACCTTGCCTCAATCCGAGTTTTGTACTGGGAGATATGGCCAAAAAAGTACGCAAAGGTCAGTTGCGAAACTGATCTGGAAGCTTCTGGAAGCGACTACGATCGATCCCAGCTTTTTGCGATCGATCCCAAGCCTGGGATCGATCCCAGCTTTCTTGCGATCGATCCCAGCTTCCTGTAGATCGATCCAAGGTCATTTTTGAGCTCTTTCAACTTCCCTTAATGCATTTTGAGCCTAATTTTGATGATTTTGCATGTGTTTTCCATTAGGCCCTACAAAATAAGATAAAACACTAAAACACACTAAAATATTAGAAAACAATATAAACTAAGGTATAACACATGCGAGTTAAGGGGCTTGAATGTATAACATTCAGCACTTATCACACCCCCAAATTTACATAANATGATAACTTTTATGGGTTTTAAGATATTTGCTGATATTTGCGTTTCCAGAAAGTTCTGGAACTTCACACACATTTTTGACCCCCAAGACGTCCGAATCTGATCTTTCACATAAAATAGCTTTTGTGCGTCTGGAAGTCTTCTTTCCAACGCCCTTGACCTTGCCTCAATCCGAGTTTTGTACTGAGAGATATGGCCAAAACAGTACGCGAAGGTCAGTTGCGAAACTGATCTGGAAGCTTCTGGAAGCGACTACGATCCCAAGCCTGGGATCGATCCCAGCTTTCTTGCGATCGATCCCAGCTTCCTGTAGATCGATCCAAGGTCATTTTTGAGCTCTTTCAACTTCCCTTAATGCATTTTGAGCCTAATTTTGATGATTTTGCATGTGTTTTCCATTAGGCCCTACAAAATAAGATAAAACACTAAAACACACTAAAATATTAGAAAACAATATAAACTAAGGTATAACACATACGAGTTAAGGGGCTTGAATGTATAACATTCAACACTTATCATCCATCATTTTGGTTTATTTATTTCTTTTTCTTTTTTTTTTTTCTTAAAAATCAGAAAATTTTAAAAAGTACTCGAGCTGGTCGAGTCGAGTACTCGATTCGAGATCGGCTAAAATGATCGAGCTCGAGTTCGATCTTGCACACGTATTAGCCATTCATGAGCTGAGCTCGATCAGAATTCCATGGCTCATGTGAAGCTCGAGCTCGACAAAAAAAAAAAAGAGCCAATCTCGAGCAAGTGGTACTCGCTCAAGATCGGCTCGAATACACCCCTAATTATATGCCGACATCTGTCCCCTTAAGATACATGGGTACGTCACGTAGACGTATTACATGAGGTACCTATGGTTTATATGTCATGTGTAAAATAATAATAATAATAAATAAAAACTTTTTTAAAAAAAAAAAGTATTTGGGGTGGCTGACCAGGGGGTGGCTGAAACCACCCACAAGAGTGTTGGTGGGCCTGGGGTGGTTTCGGTCACTCCAAACCGACCAGTCTGAGAGTAACTGAACCACCCCCATGCCAAACGAGGGTGGCTGAGCCACCCCCAAGGCTCTTGGGGGTGGTTTCAGCCACCCCCATTTTGCAAGTTGGGGGTGGCTGAACCACCCTCAATCAACCAGTCTAGGTGGCCAAAACCACCCCAAGCCCAATCGGGGGTGGGTCATCCCTCTTTTGCAAGTTGGGCGTGGCTTGAGCCACCCCCATGGCCAAAATGGGGGTGGAATTTTTTTTTTTTTTAGTTTTTAAAGTGTTTTTAAGTTTTTAATTTTTTTTAGTATTATTTTTTTCACACATTGCATATAAACCATAGGCACCTCATGTGATACGTCTACGTGGCATTCTGTTAACACCATGACGGAACTCTAACGGAAGTACCAAGTCATGAATTAGGGTTAAGATCAGGTACCGCTTCACAAAGTTTTTGAAATTGAGGTCTCGATTTGATTTTGGTGTTAACCACAGGTACCAAAATTACAATTAACCCAATAAAATATTTTCTAACCAAGATTGAACTTTAAGAATAACATGCAAAGAACACTGCTATTTAAAAATTAAACTAGCAAAAACATAATTACTTGGAGACTAGGGCCACTTATTGGCTTTATAAGCAAAGAATCATTGTTCTTTGCTTCTTAGAAAAACAATATTCAGATCTTCTCACTAATGACTAAAAATAACCAAGAGTGTAGGCTCAACTTTGCTCTCCAAAATTTAAACTTGTTCTTTCGAGAGTTAATTCAATGGAAGAACTGTTGTTAATGTTTTTTTCCAAAAGCTACATACACCTTTATTTATATCCTTGAAAAACTAAAAGAGGCTCTAAAACAAGCCATGTGAGACTATTGCATAAGTGGTAGGAGGTTAGGATTTAGAAAACCCTATCTACTCCTTAAAACCATGCCCAAGGGCCATGAAATATTCCCTGGCCCTGTGTTTCATTTTAGCTGCAGACTCGGTTTGAGTTTTACCTTAAGCCCAGTTACACAATTACCTCTCTAGCTATTTCTGCACAATTTTTCCTTGTTTCATGTTTTAATAAATTAAAACATCATGCCCAATAAATAAAAACATGTCCATGGTTAATTTATAAAAGCTTGGTAAGGGACCCGAAGGAAAAAAATAAATCTTGCTAAAATAGTCTTCGACTCTTTGACAATTTCAGTCGTTATTTAATTATAATTTATTCTACTAAACAATTGTAATTGCGCTCCATAATTTATTATTGATTTAAAAAAATCAATAGAGTTCCCTTTGACTTACTTATGGCTGAGTATGATTCCTCCATAAAATATTCCGTTGCAGAATTAGGATTGTGATACTGTCACACTAAATTTTTTACCTTTTATTCCTTGAGTCCTAGATTTTTCCTTTATCATTCTTCAATTGTGAATACTCCTATCACAAGTCATATATATATATTTTGAAATTCTCCTTACCAAAATGCTCTGATCAGAGACTGAAAATAATCATTTTTGAATTCCTAACCTAAAAGGACTTGGATTCCCTATTGAGCAAAACTTCCCTCACAATGTTACATGTAATCACCCAATGCACAGAGGATATTGACCACATTTTAAGGCCTTGATGCATCAAAGTGACTTTTACTTGACATCTGAGTCTACTTTGTCTCAGGATTTAGAATCATTGATATAAGTAGTTTGAGAGCTTTTGGGTGTCAAATTTAATTTGATTTTATTTGATTCTATGTTGACTTCACAAATATCAAGAAAAAAATAGATTTTGAAATTATGTTTGGATGTTTAGAAAAATATTTGAGTAGGTGATTATATTTGAAAAAAAATAATAAAATATTATATTTTAATTATTAAATATTTTTTTTAAAGAAAAAAAAAAAGAAAGAAAAAGCTGGGGTGGTTCGAAACCACCCCCAAGGGTGGCCGGACCACCTTCTGGGGTGCCGGACCACCCGCCGGGGGGTGGCTAGACCACCCTCAAATTTTTTCCTTTTTCCAGTTTTTTTTTTAATTTCAAAATAAAAATATAATTTTATATTATTTTTATTTATTTTTTATATTATTTTTGGGTTGGGTTGAATAAATTTGAGTTAGGTTGAAAAAGTTTAAGCTGTTGAAGATTGTTGACTTTTGTGAAAAATTGAGAAGAATTGAGTTAAACCAAAAAGAACTAGACAGACAAACAAGCCCAAAGTCTTTTTTCCAAGGACAATATTTTTGTGGAAAGACAACTCCTAGTCCGTGATAAGTGTTGAATTTCTCATATTCAAGCTCTTTAATTCACATATGTTAACCTCTTAGTTTCGTTATAATATGATGTTTTATGTTGTTTTTGTGTTTTCTTATAATTTTCAGATTTTGAAAGAAAAGCAATCAATTTCATCAAGATCCAAGCTTAAAAGACATTTTGGTGAACAGCTGAAGAAAAGGGCTCAAGTACAATCTAAAAAGGACTCGAGCACAATTGTGCGTTGGAGCATAGTGAAGTCGGCAGACTCATTTTGGAAAGATCCTAATCCAACTTCAACTCGAATTTGGAGTTGTAGGCTGCACAAAATTGACTGGGGTTACTCTAAAACTCTATAAATATACCCTTAAGTTGTCCAAATCAATGAGACAAGCTTTGGGAGAGGAATTAGAGGCTAGATCAAGAATGGTTTTGCTTTTTTTTTTTCTTCCTTTCTTTATTTTCAGTATGTATATAGTTTAAGTCTAATTTAGTTGTAGTTAAATACTTTTGTTGGGGTTCGATTGAAGCCATAATCATGTTTCTTTAAGGTTGGATTTGCCTTGTTACAACTATTATAATTCTTAATTGATTATTTCTGTATTTTTGTTCGTTCTTCATATGATTTTTGTGTGTATGCTTGATCATCATATGCATGGGTCATGTGGGGATTGTTATATATGTCAGTTTGGATGACCGAGTCTTAGGTACATTAAAGTGACAAAAAAACTAATTGCGGGTTCTTTGAATAATCAGCATGAAACACCTAGAATATACACTATGTTCCATACTAAATGTGTTTGCCAATTTCCATAGATTTATATTTTCTTAAGGCTCTTCTACTGAAAAATAAAAGAGTTAAGAGTATACACCCATGCAATATGGGATTGGGGTGTTACATAACTTGTTACTTAGAAAAATCAATATCTATTGGAGTATACACCCATGTCCTTGTGGCTGGCAAGCAGTGAGCATCACAATATGATTTGTAGCATTGCGCATGTTGTTTCCCGAAAAAAGTATGATTAGTAAGAGTGTTGTACAACCGGTTGCGGTTGCAGTTGCTGTTATTGGGCAATAACTGCAACCGTAACCAAGGTCTTCGGTTATTCGATTGTTAGCAACTGCAACCGGGGTCTAGGTTACGATTGCCAATAACCGGTTTCAATACTGGTTATAAACCGGTAACTAGTTTTGATGTTGTAGATCACAAAAAAAAATATTTTTAATCACTTCTCATCAAAAATTTATTTTTGAAGTAGCGGAGTGGGAAAAGTTTGTTCATATTCAATGTGTGACAAGTTCATATATATATTTTTTTTCTTTCTTCTCTATTTCTTTCTTTCTTCCCTTTCTCTCTCATGCTCCCTGCTACAGGGAGCTCTTCTTGAGAGAGAAAGAGAGAGAGAAGAAGAAGAAAAAAAAAAGTGCATATGAACTTGTCTAAGAGATATATATATATATATATATATAAAATCTGATTTTCTAAAATTAATAGCCGCAACCGGCCTGGTCGGTTATCCGGTTATCCATTTGCGGTTATTTTCAGTTTCTCGATTTTTCGGTTTATCCGGTTATCCAGTAATCCGGTTATTTTCGGTTATCTAGTTATAAGCGGTTAATAATCACCCCGCTTGTACACTCCTAATGATTAGTGGTGAATATCGGAGCCCTACCCTATTTACTTATTATTTCAATTCTATTATTTGTATCATTCCATTGCAATCATGTTTTATTTCACTCAAGATTAGGAAATTCTCTTTAAACATAATTTATTAATTCTTGTGGGAATGATCTCGTATTTGCCGTCTATACTATTGTTTTGATTTTATGCACTTGTGAGTAAAACGTACATTTATTCACTTATTATTTAGGTGGATAGTCCGTTTAGTGTATACCACTTTATACACCTACTATATCGAGCTAAATAATCTTCTTCGCCTGATTAAGGTAAATTAATGGATAAAATACATTTCAAAATACAAGGATTATGAACTAAGACCTTGCGTGACAAAAACCATTGTTCACATTCATAGTCTATATTCATTGTATTCTCCGGGCCCTTTGCATAGGATAATCATAAAGATCATACAAAGATTATATGCTATATGCATCAAAATATTTAATCAGTAAATAAACAAACTTTTATTCATTACAACTTGAGATTTAGGGATAATCTCTAACAAACTCCCACTTGCCCTCAATTCTAATTGGGCATACTTTATGAACATGTGAACTCTCTTATTTGTGTGTATGATGTAATTGAGATTATGAGATAAACTAAAGTTCGTGTAAGTATTTTATGTCATGCATCATGCATGTAAAACATGGTAAATATAAAGTGCATTTAGTTGACATGATCTTGTGTCATGGGCTTCTATTGTACGAGCAAAACTCTACGGTCCAATTTAGATATTTTTGGCCATTGGATCCAAGAGGTCAGCTAAGTGACCAGCACAGCCATGCTCTCATGGTGGTCACGAACATATGGCATCGTCCAGCATTGTGGGCCACCCGGGATCGGACTATTATATGATGACCGCTAGTTTGTGCATATTGGGGCATCGGTGTGTATTAGAAGTTCTTTTGAGAATGTACAAGCCTAAACGGGAAGAGGTAAGGACCCGAAAAAGTCATATGGAGTTGAGCTATGACGGTATGATTAGAATTATCATGTATTCATATATCTGTAGTGCATTGCATACTTTTCAACTGCTATCAACTGTCTTACACGATGCTTTAATGAAGAGAAAATATTTTGCAAAATTACGAGTTTCACAAATTATATAATTGTTTCCATGTGGTTTTGTCTCACTAAGTGGTGGATTTACCCTTTATCTTTCTTTTTACATGTGAAACACCTTGGTGTTTCGTAAATAATCAACAATTAGATGGCAGACCCAATGAGGTTGGTATGTACTTGTGGAGGACATAATCATGATTATCTTTGAGATGCTAGGTACAAATTTCATGCAGAATCTTTGGGATAGAGATGATCCTGCCCGTGATGATATGATCGAGATTATTTATTTAACTTATCTGATTAAGACTTGTCCTTAAGTTTGATGTTCTTTCGAGACTGTATTATATTTGGAGTTTAGTTTCATATTGATGTTTTGGAGGTTATTATTTGGGAATTGTAATATTCTCGTTTAAGTTATTATTTTTGAGAGATTTAGCTTTTGCTCAGGATACTATGATAATGTTTTGATTAATAGATTAGATTAGTTGTGTTACCTTGCTTCAAATCCTGATTCTTCTGTTGTATTTGTGAGTCAGATTCCTTGGGACTTGTTTACGTTGTGAATGAGTTTCGGGAAGCACCTTAAGTCAACCATGGTTTGGTTAATACTCGCCGAGGCGTTACAACAATGTTCCTTGTGTTCCTATTTTCATCCAAATGTGAATGTGGTGATGTGTTGTGGAAGCAATTACTAGTTAATTTTCTCCCGAATGTTACACTAAGGTCAGACAAGTATATCAAAAAACTATTACAGATTCTTTGAGAGGTTGCTTTGCTTCACTATTGTTGAACCAAAAGAATTAATTTGTGAAAAGCCATTGTAACTTTCTCCTTTGGAGTTTGTAAGTTTTCAAACCATATCCATTACACCTCTTCAACTGTTTAAAGTTTACCAGTGGGTCAATAAGAAGATAATATGTAGAAGATTGGCCAGCGGAGAGTTGAAGCCTATCAAGGAGATAGGGAGGCAAGCGGGAAGATTAACTGTGTACAGATGATCTTAATAATTTTACAAGAGTCGTAAGTTTTACTATGCATGTACATTGTATCTTCTCTAGTAAGTGATTTTTTGAGTTTAACTGCTTTAGAGTAGTTTTACTTTTGATGTATTTATAAGGTTTCCACATTGTCAACAAAAACTTTGTCTTGATTGTTCGAGTGATTTGATATTTTTTTATTTGCTACATAATTCTTGTTTGAATTACTACATTGTTGAGCATTTGTAGAAGGCGTTGTATTCATGTTGTTTCACTTTTATTTTTTATTTTTTAATAATATTGAAGTGACATGTGAGAGCACATGTTGATCTCACAAACTAAAAATATGAAAAGATACATCAATTTAATAAGGAGAAAGTACATAGTCTCCGCTAACTATTAGGCAATTTGTAATGTTTCTCCTAAATTGAAATATTCCAATGAGTTACTCAACCTGTTAAGAACTTATTTTGTAATCTTCTTGTTCTGTAAAGTGAGTAATGATGATGATATTATATTGTTCAATTGCAGCAATATCCACCCAAATTACATTGCAATCACACACATACACACAAACACACACATATAATATATATATATAGTTGAATAAAAAAAAAAATAAAAAAAGTGTAAAGAAACCATTTTTCTTGAATTTTTGTCTTTTTTTTTTCTTTATTTTTTGATCAAGGATTTTTTTATTTTTTTTTTTTGTATGGAAGATACATTACAATTCAATGATAGTTTTTAAAAGATATTGTTAGAATTGAAAGTTGGAATTGTTAGAATTGAAAGTTGGAAGACATTAGAAATTGTATAGTAGTTATATGGGCTACATATCTAAACTTAAATTTTTTTTTTTAAAAAAAAAAGGCGCAGAAAGTGAAAAGAGAAAGAAAAATAAACGAAAGAAATATAAAGGCAAATTTATTCACCCGTTAAGTGCGCCGAACAAGGGTGCAGGTGGGTCCACAGAATTGCTTCGGCGCCCAAAATCCACCTCTCCCACTGCGGGCCTCACCAAAACTCCAAGATCACGCCACGTGTCCACCGCTCCCAACCTCTAAAATAAAAAAATAAAAAAAAAAGAAATCACGGAAAATTTGAATGAGGAAGTCAAGCGGGCAACGCCGTGAACATGGCAACGAGGGTGGTCGGTGGTCCCCAGTCCCCACCACGTGGGGAGGGTGGGTAATTATGATACCTAAGTTCAAATTTTGCCACCGGAACGGGACCCAACAAAACCTACGTCGTTTTCCTCCCCCACAGCTACAGTCCATGCACGTGTGTAACCCTCCTCGCACGTGTGTAAACTTAGAGCGAGTCAGTCTTCAAAAATTCAAAGTTCTCTTTCACCTCCTATATGCTTGCTTTTTACTCGTTTTTTATCATAAACGGGCCTCCATTTCAGTTTACGTTAGCTTCTAAAATTTAATAAAAAAAAGAAATTAAAAAAAAAAAGGAAAAAGCTCAGAGAAGTTTCAGAGAGTTTCTTCTTTTTCTTCTTCTTCTTCTTCTTCTGTCTCTGTCTCAGAGGTGGCCTTGCATTTGTAGAGCTTAAGCTCTGTCGGAATCTGGATCTTGGATTGGATCGGGTGTGCGAGAGAGAGTGAGGAAGAGATGAACGGGGTGGGGAGGCAGGGGCAGAGATCTGGTGCGGCCGGGGTGCACCACCAGCGCCAATACTCGGACAACTTTCTGGAGACATCGTCCAATGGGCGCTGGCTCCAATCTACTGGGCTTCAGCACCTCCATTCCTCCAACCCTTCCATCCCTCCTCTCCAGGTTCCCATCTTTATGTGTCAGTTTTTTTTTTTTTTTTTGTGGATTTGATGCTTGGTTTTGGGTCGCAAGCGTTTGATTGTGTTCAATGTCTGTTATTGAACTGAAAAGCAGGACTATGGATTCTATGGCGGTGGTGGAGGAGGAGGAGGCCAGGGGTCGAGGATGTATAGGAATGCGCTGCTGGAGCCTTCAACGCCTCCGGGTAATTCGCGGGCGAGGAAGAATGGTGAAAGCTCCCCCAGTGAGTTCAGTCCTGGACTCTTGGATCTGCATTCTTTCGATACCGAGCTTCTTCCTGAGGTGGGTCTCTTGCCATTTTTAGATGCTGGGTTTTATAGAGCGATGTGTATTTGGCATGCCCGTTAAGCGGTATCCTTCGCTTTTGATGAATTCATTTTGTAAATCTGTCTATAACAGATATGCTGGTATGAACTTAGTGTGATTATTCATTTTCAGTGTCTTAACTTGAATCAGGGTTGACCCTTGACATTGTTGATTTGAAGTGCTCATCTTTGGCTTCCGGTCAAATATCAATGCATTGACATATGCTCTCCATGATTTTCGGGTTTCCATTCATAACTTGAATTATAGTTCAAACTTTGTATAATCTTCTGCCGAGACTGGTCTTTTCCTTCCACCCGAGAGATATTTTTATGTTGATTTGATCTGCAGAATAATGATGATATAATAATGGATATGGAAAAACAGTTTGTCTCCCATTTGTATATGCCAAACTCTGCTATTTGAAGTTGATAGAATATGCCGTTTGAATTTGGGCGTCATTGTGGAATAAATAGAGTAGCTTTTTTCTTTAACAGTAAGTGGGATGGTTTAGCATTCTTAGCTCTGCTGATGTTGTTGTCTATCTCGTGGGTAGATGCCAGTCTCTGGTCTGTTCGATGGTGCTTCTGTGTATCATCCTGTTCGTGGCAGAAGCTTTGATGACTCTGAGCCCTACATTTCAAACAACAAACAAACCGGCAGAACTCGTGGTTTGCCGGAAAGCAACCTATTGAAAAGCTTTGCTGTGGATAAAGAGAAATCCAGTTCTGTAGCAAAGATAAAAGTTGTGGTATGTTCTTTCTATTCCTTTAACTTTTCCTCTTATTTTGATTTTTTAATGCTAGTTGTAAATAACATTGCTTATCTTAATGAAATGCAATGCTAAACAATGAGATGCTGCTGTTTGACTATATCTCATTATTGAAGTGACTTGCTTTGCACAAGGAGTTTTCCTTTCCTTTAAGGATCCGATCTGCTTAACTACCTTTTATTTGAATACTTTCTTACTTGCTTCCAATGTTCTGAATGCAGGTGCGCAAGAGACCACTTAATAAGAAGGAATTAGCAAAGAATGAGGAAGATATTATAGAGACGGTTTCTAATTCTCTAACAGTTCATGAGACTAAGCTTAAGGTAAGTCACTACCTGTCAAATGTAACACATGCCTCTGTTCCAATGTAGTTTTTTCTTTTCAATTCTCTTTTGTCCGTAAAGATTACAACAGATTGAACAAAACACATTAGAACAAAGAGATTAAAAAATCATGCTTCCCATATGCAAATCTTATCCGAAATGGTGCTACAATGTGTATACAGCAAGGATAAGAATGAGCATAAATATAAATAGAAAATTAGATTTTAAGAATATGCTCAGTTTTGGAGTGGAAGATAGCAAGTCTACATACATTTTACCAACCAGAAGATCATACTTCTCATAAAATCCTTGGTTTATTTGCTTTTTCTGCTACACACTGCAACAAATTCATTTTTTTTTTCAATGTGTTTTTGACATTTTTCTTTCCTAGGTTGTTATTCTAGCTCAATAAGTTACCTGTTATTATAAATTATTTTGATTTTGTATCTTAATCATCTGGATGTTCTATAGGTTGATCTCACAGAATATGTAGAGAAGCATGAATTTTTTTTTGATGCAGTGCTGAATGAAGAGGTCTCAAATGATGAGGTGAGCGTAATACTATAGATGAATAGAATGACAAAAATAAGTACAGAACATGGGCAAAGCAAGTAATTAAGCAGGAAATGAAAAATACAAAAATGGCTTCTAATTATTCAATCTGTGTTTCTCATGTTGTTTCTCTAGGTGTATCGTGAGACTGTTGAGCCCATAGTTCCAATAATTTTTCAACGCACAAAAGCAACTTGCTTTGCATATGGGCAAACAGGTGAATAGCTGTCTCCCAAATCTCACTAGATGCTGTTACAGACCTTTTGGACAACTCAGTATCAGAATAATTCAATTATTCTGAGTTTCTTATGGAATTGTTTTCACGCTATCATTTAAGTTGTTAACAAAGATGTACATGCTTTGCACCTTGTACCTTCTCATGATTCACTGACTCTTAATACAAGATCATATGTTCAGCCTAACAACGATCAATGTTGAACTTAGATCACTTTGCTTTGTCACATAATATATACATTCTGAATGTGTTTTGGTTTCACTCTGTCTTATGACTGGTGATTCACTATCAGCTTGCTTCATGTCAAATGGCCTAAACTCCGTGAATTCAAAGGAATTATAAACTTCTTTGCCTTCTCTTTATGTCAATAAAATGTTGATCTTTTGCCCTTATGTTGGCTTGAACCATAAAATCATTTTATATTCTTTTATAGTAAAAGCTGCTCTAAATAGGAAATAAGCTTGTGCTTGTTGTCTCTCTGCTTTTTTCAGGGAGTGGAAAAACTTTTACAATGAAGCCCTTACCCCTTAAGGCATCACGTGATATCTTGAGGTTGATGCACCACACTTACAGGAATCAGGGGTTTCAGTTGTTTGTGAGTTTCTTTGAGATATATGGAGGAAAGCTTTTTGATCTCCTTAATGATCGGAAGTAAGTTGTTATGGGCTTCCTCATTTGGTTAACATTTGCAATTCCAGAGTTTGCTCAAAATTGAAGCTGTCATATTGCAGAAAACTTTGCATGAGAGAGGATGGGAAGCAGCAAGTTTGCATCGTTGGTTTGCAGGAGTACAGAGTATCAGATGTGGAAACAATTAAGGAACTCATTGAGAAAGGAAGTGCCACGAGAAGTACTGGAACAACAGGTGCAAATGAGGAATCCTCCCGTTCACATGCTATTCTTCAGCTTGCTATCAAGAGGTCAGTTGATGGCAGTGAATCAAAGCCACCTCGTGTTGTTGGAAAGCTCTCCTTTATAGATCTTGCTGGAAGTGAACGTGGTGCAGACACTACAGATAATGATAAACAGACAAGGTATGGTCTACATTTTTAATCCTAGAAGAAAGCTAATGCTTTGCAGTCTGATAATATTTCATTAAGGCAGGAAAATATATGATGTATATAGAGCTCATTGAATCACTATTTGGTATGTTAAACCTAGGACATCTGGATACTTGCACTCCATCATCCTACTCATTGAATCCCTACTCCATTCATTGAGGATTTCAAGATTGAATGGGTAAACCATTTGCATTAAAATGAGATAATTCAATGGGAAAAATAATCTGAGGAGAATAGTTAAAATTCTGTAGTCCAGAAACTTTCAGTTATCTTAATCGTTCTATTGATCTACTGTAGACAATTATTTAGTGCAATTTGTTTTTTTGTATTGACATAGGGAGATATGAGTGCCAAAGGAGGTTTCAAGGCTTATATTTGACTTTGAAATTTATAGCAGCTAAAAGCGCATATCCAATCCCTGGTTTTTATCTTTAGCATTTCTCATATGCACATTCAATACTAATAATCGGTTTAAGTGATGCATGGTGGAATATACTAGTTATGTCTTTTCTTGATTTGCATGTTAATTTGCTGCTTCCAAATATATGATGCAGAATGGAAGGTGCTGAGATCAATAAGAGCTTACTTGCATTAAAGGAATGCATTAGAGCTCTTGACAATGACCAGGGTCATATTCCTTTCAGAGGCAGTAAATTAACTGAAGTACTGAGGGATTCATTTGTTGGTGACTCACGCACTGTTATGATATCATGCATATCACCAAGCTCAGGATCATGTGAACATACTCTGAACACATTAAGATATGCTGACAGGTGACAAAATGTATTTTGATCAAAGTAACTTTCCTAGTCTTGATTATACTCGCTTTTAAACAATCCCCACCCCCTTTCGATAGAATATACTAACATTTTTTTCTTTTAAAAAAAACATTCTAGAGTGAAAAGCCTTTCGAAAGGAAACAATCCTAAGAAGGATGTATTATCGTCAACCTTCAACCTTAAGGAATCAACTACTGTACCCTTGTCTTCAGTTCCTGCATCCAACTTTGAAGATGAAGTATCTGATTCATGGCCTGAACAAACTGAAAGAGATGACTTTGATGCATCTGAAGAGTCTTATGAACAAGGAAAACCTTTATGGAAGAAGAATGGGAAGCTAGAGCCATGCAATCTCTCTACTTCAGAGGACAAAATAAGGAAACCAAACGGTCATACTAAATGGAAGGACATGCCAAAAGTTGAATCCAAGAACTTGCATTTGGATGATGATCTGAATGCCCTCTTACAGGTAAATATAATAAACCAATGATTCTCTTTGAATTTATGTGTAAACCAACATTTTTTGACAAGTAAAGCTTGTGTTGCATGTCTTCAGGAGGAGGAAGATCTTGTAAATGCTCACCGGAAACAAGTGGAGGACACTATGAATATTGTTAGAGAGGTAGGTGATTTGTTAAATTCATCCTTCAAGCTTGTTTATTGTGACTGACCAGTAACCCATCAGAATCTCCTGCACAGTAATCATATGCAAGGCCTAGGCCGGTGGAAAAGAAAAATGATATACATGGCCATGTTTACCATGGCAGAGCCACACACTACACCACCCTAGACGGGCAGAGAAAAGCAATTTTCCGCCTCCAGAACTGCCCTCAGCAAAGGGCAGTTTTGAGTAACCGTCTGCCCACAGTTTTTTTTCTACTAACCACCCATACACATCCGCCTCATGTGTATGGGCTTTTTTTGGGCCTGCCGTTTATAAGTCCATTTTTTAAGCTTTATATGGACTTTTTTGGATGGGTTTAATCCAATTTTTTAACTAAATACATTTTGTAGAATTAAGAAGATTTGTAAATTGAATTGTAAATATTGAGTAATACTATACAGGTATTTCTAAACTGAATTGAAATATGAAAAAAATATACATACACATCTACTAATAAACTTTGGACAATACAAGTAAATTGAACTGTAAATACACTTTGAATGTACTGAAAGTAACTGTAAAAACTACAAAATACATTGAATTGAATTATATTCTCTGAAAATAAATACAAGTGAATTGACTTCTATTGCCTTAAAATAATTTCCATGGTTGGATAGTGGACACACAATGTCCAAACTAATTTAGTGTTTTAGTGACATTTTAAACCACCAAGCCAATACTAAATGCATGCAACATAGAAATAAAGTCTCAACGTTCACTGCACAAAATGCATGCAACACACGCACACGCACACACCACAATCCACTACAGATTACACTTTTCAGTGTTTACAAAACATTACAAATTCACAACATAAGCGATCGATCAAACATTATAGTCTACTGAATTACAAGTAACACCACAAAATGCAACAGTTAGCAACAACACACCACAAAACCAAATTAGCACTTACAAGTACAAATCAATTTAAGGTAAAATATAATGACAATTAGCTTGTAAGTAAAATAAATAAAAATTGAAAAAATAATAACTAACCTTCATTACAAACAAACTCTTAGCCAAGAGATGTTTCACTTCTTGAAGTTGAAGATTGAGGCTCATCTACGATAAAAGGAACTTAAGTTAAATGAATAAATAAGTAATGAGAACTAAGTTGCAACTAATTTATAAAAATTTACCTTTATCATTTCTACAAATTCCTCCAACTCCTGAATGTCAATTGGCTTGCTCCTTATCCAATTTTGTGTGAAAAGTAAGGCCTCAACGATAAGTAGAGACAATGGACTTCTAAAGGAATCCAATATACGTCCCCCGGTGCTAAAGGTGGACTTAGAGGCAGCGGTGGAAATGGGGATGACCAACACATCATGTGCTATCTCTACAAGGATAGGATAGGCGAATTCATCTTCCACCAAGCTAAAATATCAAAATCGAGCGTTGATGCTTCACACCCATCTAACAAATACCTATTCACCTCCAATCTACACTCCAAATTATTCTCCTACTTAAGGTGTCGGGTGAACAAGTATGTAAATTTATCCGCATCTAGGACTGCATCATCATCAATAATATTCAAGTAACATTTAAACTTCCTTGAGCCACATCAAAAAGTCCACTAGTACCCCCCCATACTTTTTGTATTGCTTTATCAAACGGTTTAAAAGGTGTCTTACCTTTGCCTCTGGGATATCCAACCACTCATTCTCATTGCACCTTTTTAACCAAAACACCAAAGCATTCATCTTGAAGTGTGGATCAAGGACAAAAGCAACATATAACATCAAGTTACTCCTATCTATACTTCCCCAATTCTTCTCATACTTAGTTTTCTTATTAGCTGCCATAACACTCATGATAGGATCATCACTGACACACATATTATTCAAGGTGTTTTGAATTGTATTTGCCTAAAAGGCAACTTACATTTGATAAAATACCAAACATTCAAAGCTCTTATTCTATTTGGATCATACTTCACAAGTCCTATTGGGCTATTGACAATGCCATCCGCCTCCTAAGTCCCACTTGCAACAATGTTTGACTTTTTTTCAAGTCTTTGATATCTGAGTGGAGACTTTGTGCAGCCAAATTGTTGGTGGGATGTCATGGCTGAAGTGTCTTGTCTTTTATGATGACACCCAAATAGCCTAGAGCAATAATTTCATCAAGCTTTAGGGTTCTCGCGGTCAAATAGGTTCCACTTTGTAAAGTGGTCCCATGCCATAGATTGATTACTAGGTTTTCTTTTGGATTGTTTATCTTTTGGTGGGATGGAGGGTGTAGGGCTTTGGGCATTTATGGAGGAAGGTGTTGCAGGTCTATCCTCCAAAGGAACAGGGGTCAGGCTACCTATGGGCGTTGTACCATTACTACCCCTAACACTGTCTTGCACCTGTTATTGAACAAAGAATAGACTTTATTTAACTACCAAACAAAAACACAACCAACAGGCAGTAGTAATAACTTCATTAACCCGAAAAAATTCTTAGAAATGTATAGATCACTACTTAGAAATGTATGCACAAAGAACACAGGTATTAGGTGTGAAAATCAAAATTTCAAGCTGCTTCAAAATTTCAGGTTGCTTCAATTTTAGATGTTAAACAAACAGTTGCTTACATGGAACTAAGCACAAATCTTAAGATAGGTTTTCTTGGCTGATAAAGGCCTCCATTTTCAATCAATACCAAATCGAGACTTTAAACATTTAATTAGGGACCTGAATTTCATGACAGAATAATCCCTTGGAAGAAATCACTGTTAGACTAACAAAATCCCAATTCATGCATTCCCAAAATCCAAACCTTAATCTTTCTTCAATTCATCTTAATCAAATGAAATAAACCAAAATTAACATCATCACAATAAGGAATAAGTCTGAAAAACATATTCAACATAGTTCAATTCAATCAGAAATCATAAAATTGGAGTAGCTAAGGTTCACATCTTTTTTGGTATAGGCGTGTATAAATAGAAAATCAAAATAGAACGTTTTGTTTTACATCAAAGTTTTGCTTGACGACTAGTTAGGTGTGAGATTGGTGGTAGCTACTAGGTAAGAGCATGTTTTTCCCTCAGGCTTTTTATACCTTGCTGATAAATGTATCATCAAAAACATCTTAGCAACTAGAAAAATGGAAAGCATATCTATGGAGTATTGGAGAATTTTAAAAAATTTGGGGTTTTTACAAATTAGGGCTTTAAACTCCACCCGGATGAATATAAACAAAGCAATAATGGTAAAATGCCCTGCGAAAGAGAAACAATCGAACAACCATCAAGGCATCAAACACAGAGCAATAATAGGAACAGAAACAATCGAGTCACAAACCCTTTATGCCACAAAAACAAAACAAGCACACATCAAGGCATCAAATACATATCTAACAAGCACAAATTGAACCACCATAAAAAATAAAAATCATATTCATACCTGTAAGCGCCTTGAAAACCATGAAACGACCACCTTATAACCTTCGTCTTCATGCCACAAATTTAAGAAGTGAGAACAAAGGCAACAAAAAAAAAGTTTATAAAACAAAAAATTTAGGATTTATAGCATACACGGCAACGATTCAAACATACCTTTTGAATGGGAACGGCCGAAACAAACAACCACCTTCTCAGTTCTCACCAATAAATATCGAGTGAAGATTTGAGAATCAAGAACTTTAGGTTTTTCTCTTCAATCTTCAGCAGTGTAAAGGGTTGATTGAAGAATCAAGAACGAATGTGAAAATGAAAGGAAAAGTGGAAGGGTTTCTAGAACTTTCCAAAATGGCGTCGTTATATATTATATGGGTAGCGGGCGGGCAGATATTATCGCTATCTGCTACCCATATTCCTCTGCTATCCACCCACCCAGGGTTAGGGTGGAAATCTGCCCGTAACCCATGCGGGTGGGCGGATAGCAGAGGCAAGCTGGTTTTTCATAAGCCTAAGTACAGTGCTACGACACACCACAAGGATAGAGTTCCTTGGGGACTTTCAAATCAGAGTTTCACAAGTTTGCATCCATTGTCTTAGTTATCTTGAGCACGTAGATTTTATTCCTTGATCTGCTTCTTGCATGCCTAGTGAGAAATTATGACTAATTCAACTTTTGTTCATGTTTCATTTGCATTTGCAGGAGATGAACCTGCTGGTTGAGGCTGATCAACCAGGGAATCAACTGGATGGTTATATTTCTAGATTGAATGCCATTCTATCCCAGAAGGCTACAGGCATCCTGCAACTACAAAATCGTTTGGCTCATTTCCAGAAGCGCCTGAAGGAGCGTAATGTCTTAGTATCTACTTCTGGTTACTGATTTCATTTGGAAGGGCATATACTAGTAAATTCTACTGGGGTTATGCTTTAAGAATATGATTGCAAGTTGCTCGCTCGACAGTGGGGCTATGCATTTTTTTTTTTCTTTTTTGAAGTGGAGCATTATTTGATATGGCATCTCATGTTGGCAGTATGCTAGATTATTCATGAGTCAACATGTATCTTTGGTTGCAGTTTTCCTTTGACTAAGGGCCAGTTTCTCTTCCACAGTATATTATTTGCTAAATTTTTTTCCCCCATAAGCAAGCTATAGACAAACTATTGGATTCATACGCCAACTGGCATGCTACTGTAAAGATTTAAAGCATTGTAATTTGATTAATTAATTGACTATTTGTTGTTGGACTGCCTGGTGCTTTTTTCCAGTTATGGATTCCGTAAGAGTAAACTAGTGTAAAAATTCCTTTTTCTTTTGCAAGTGCGACATAATTAATGGTATTCTGCAGCCGCGTAACTTCAGAATTAAGCTATGATAAAGACATGAGGACTAGGGGTGGCAACTTCAGAATTAAGCTATGATAAAGCCATGAGGATTAGGGGTGGCAATTCGTGTTTGTGTGTTGGGTTTGGGTCATGTCAAGACATGGTATAAAACTATATAAGTCAGTTTTAACTTAACCTATTTAATTAAAATTATCAAACTCTTTAACTCTAACCTTTTAATTTTGTGTTGGATTCATGCCGGATTTGTGGATCATGTTAAAAATTACCTACAATTATGTTATGTGTTAGATTTAGATCGTGTTGAAGCATTTATATAAGATTATATAGGTTAATTTTAACTCGACTTATTTAATTAAATAAGTCAGACTTCTCAATCCTAAGTCTTAAATTTCATGTCAAATTTGCAGATCGTGTAAAAAATTATTAATCCTAATGAGAAAATCTTTGTCATGGCATGGAAGGAAGGAATCAGCTAAAGAAATAGCCAGTAGCCAGTCATAATGTGACAATATGGCTGTGCCTTGTGAACCTCCCACACAATATGATAAAAATGTTGTAATCTCGGTGAATCTTATACAACAGAGCCCGTCCAAAGTCCGTGAACAGGATTTGATTGTATTCGGTGAACATCTTTGTCGTGATTTTTGTTTGACCTTTGTGAATAGCGACCACGGGTGAGGAATCATCGGCTCATGGGGTAGGCCCAGTATTTGGCGTGTATCACGATCAAATTGGATTGGAATTTGGAGCCCAGTTTTATAGTCAGCTTGTGGGCTTGTCCAAAATCCATTTCTTTGTTTCCTTTGTTTCGTTTTTACATTATTTTGTCCAGATGGGAGGGAAATGAGCATTAGTACCACTTTGTGCTTCAACAGAAGGTTATATGCCTGCAGATAAGTTACCCAATTAGCATGGCACCAATTCAAATTTGCTTGGATATTAACGTGTTTAAGCGCTTCATGATCTGAATTTAGAATTAACCTTTTAATGAAATTAGGCCACCAATGTCAAAGTGCCTAAACAATGGAGTAGAACAAGACATCGTAAGTAGAATATCTCTTCCTAGCTTTATTGAGCTTTTCACTAAAGAAGGCAACAGGATGGCCTTCTAGGCTAAGTACTCCACCAATGCCAACATGAGAGGCATCACAATCAACCTCGAATGTCTTGTCAAAATCCGGGAAAGCAAGTATAGGGTCGTTGGACAACTTGTCTTTCACAAGTTAGAAACTATTCTCGACTTCTGGCGTCCACTAAAACTCGCCCTTTTTTCATGGAATCAATGATTGGTGCTGTAATAGTACTGAAGTTCCTAATAAATCGACGATTGAATGAGGCCAATCCATGAAAACTTCTCACTTCTTGCAAGCACTTTGGTGTTGGCCATTCTTAAATAGCCTTGATCTTTTCATCATCCAGCCTAATTCCTGTAGAACTCTAGTCAAAACCTAGGAAAGCTAGGCTATTGGTCATGAAATAACACTTCCTAAGGCTTACATGAAGCTTATCACTTCTCAAATGTGATACATTATCAACTTTATCACGACTATAAATACGAATATCATCAAAGTAAATAATAACAAACTTGCCAATAAAAGGTCAAAGGCATTGAGTGATCATTATCCTTATGAATGTGCTTGGTGCATTCGAAAGGCCAAATTGCATGACAAGCCACTCATACAAACATTCACAGGTATTAAAGCAGTTTTTCATTCATCACCCAGTTTGATTCGAGTTTGGTGATATCCACTTTTGAGGTCGATCTTCGAAAATATTTTAGTAGCAGTAAGCTTCTCTTTTTGTTCAAAGTGCTTCTCTTTTCCTTTAGCCACCAACATTTACACCATACCATTACTTTCACTTTCTTTAACAAATTTAAACAAGGTAAGAAAATTGCTACACTCCCTTGTAGAAGATTTGGGAACTTTCTCCTCCTTACATGTGAATGGAGGCTGTAGAGGTAGCACTTTGTTCAACCAACATCGTACTGTTTTGTATGTCCTATATGAGTTCTATTTTCACCTGCTATAGTTGTAGCCTCTGTAGGGTTTAAATCTCTGTCATCTCATTGTTTTAGCACCCAGAAAACAGGTAATTGCTGTTGATTCTTGTTCATTTGAACAAAAGTTTAAGAGTTTTCATTCGTCTCAGCAAAGGGGTTTGTAGGTGTAGTAGAGCTATTCTAGTACTGCACGTGCGGTTTGCACTAGCCCATGACAAAGTGTGTGGAAAGGGAACATTAATTCTATGCACTCATGACAACGGAAAGCAAGTATGAGTATGAGATAACTTTAGCACAGCCTACAATGAGAAAATGCTGTTTCATAAAAGAGAAATCAATGTCCAAGCAATTGGGTGGAATAACTTCATAAAATATTTATTTAGTCTACACTGACACATTTATTTTCTCCAACGGCAAACAAGGCAAACAGCACAAAAGCTTGAAGCCAAAACCAAATGCACAAAAGCACGAATACATGCAGAGAGAAAATTAAACAAAATAGAGAAAATAACAGATCCGAATGAACAAGGAAAAAACTAACATGGCCAACCCCTTAGGTGAAAACAATTATGCTGATGAAGCCGGAGTCTTATCCGATTTGTGTGAAGGAAAACGCTCTGCATGAATCTGGGGTTTACCTGACAAAAATAGGTACACGAAGTAATCTTACCTTGAAGGAGTTCCCAATCATTAAAAAAAATAAAAAAACTAACATGGGCATCTACAACCTAATGGAGCCAAATTTCCTCTTGGAATTGTTGATGCTGGTGGAGACTTGTGGGACAGAGAATTCTGTGTACATTTCCATGAAAAACTTGTCGACAATGTCAAGGTAAAGTGGGCTTGTAAGGCGAGAATAGTAGTGCAGGGCCTCTTCTACATCCAACACGTGTTCCACATCATCTGTCTCCATCATCTCCAAATCCTTAATCTTTTCTGCTAACACATGGCCCTCTCCATTGGTGTTCTTTGAGCATGACTCTTCTTTTCCTATTTGGGGACTTTCTTTGTTCTTCTTTTCTTCTACCACCCGTTCTTGTCTGCCCTTCACAGGACTTTGCTTTGCAAACTTTATGAAGCTTCCACTACATGCATGATCTTCTTCCTTCCTCTGCTCTTTTGAGGCCATTAGACTACTAATATTGTAACTCTCCTTTGCCTTGTCTAGACTGGCCTCCCATTCATCACAAAACTTAATATAGAATTGATCTCTTTGATAATCTTTTCGGCTGCCACGACTGCCGCAAGAGAAGGGATTGAAGGAAGGGGGTTTGGGAAGCTTTTGGTACTTCCCATAGAAGAAAGCCTTGAGGTTTTGAAGGGTTTTGTAAAAGCAGTTGTTGGTTTTCTGAATGGTTTCTCTAATAAGCAGCATTTTGAGGCTCTAGTGTGTGTGTAAATTGCAGGCTTCTTTATTGGTCAGCCTCTACAAGAACAGGCTTCTTTTCTTCTCCTGATTTTGCTTCCAAACAGACAGATATAGAAGATAAAACAGTTCTTTCTTAAAGTAACCTAAAGACAAAAGCAATGAAGTCTGGACAGAACATTTTCTCCTGTTTTGGCTTCTAATACATCTGCTTTTGTCCATGCCCTCCTGTATTGTCTTTGATCCCTCTCTCTCTCTCTGTCTCTCAGGCTAAAACCTGATAACCGTATGATTATATGATCAAAAATCACACGGCCAGAGTATTACAAGCCTTCAGGCACATGGGCTTAAATGAGTAGACACAGAGATACATTCCAGACGGTTAAAAGATATTTAAAATAAGATTATGAGAATTATGAGAACTTTGGAATCCGATGATTATGAATGTATTGTTTTTGACTACTTGTTGTATAAAGTGCTGTGGCATTCATTAAGATGCAAAGCTAAAGGTAGTGTGGGGTTCCTAAAAGCTTATTGCAGTGATCCTTTCCTTGTGTTCATATCGTTATACATTTTTAGAACCATGGGACCATGCATAAACCAAAGGGTCCCAAGATGCCCCTTCCCCCATTTGAATTAAAAAAAAAAAAAAAAAAGGTATAAAGGTCCCATGATGGCACTAAAAGTGCAATACTTAAGAAATATTAATCCAAGGGCCAAGGCCATAGGCCATCATGCTTTCAAGAGCCGATGAGGTTGGTGAATGATCATCCATTGTATAGGCCTTTTGTAGGTGAAAATTGTTCATTGCATTTAAGAAAAGTGGTTTATGGTCCCCTAGTGTGTAAGGAGGCCTCGCACCAGAGCTCTTCGATGGCAGGATAAGGCATTAAGGTGCATTTCGTTTCCCCTACAGTCAAGTCACTTTCTAACGGTTGCTTACTTAAAGCCTTCCCGCCAACCTCAAACATTTGACTCAAAAGGCAGATCATATATGTCATGTAATGGAAGCCTTTTTTAAAAAAAGAACCATTCCATATTCCATCCCGGAGCAACTTTGTAGGGGAGAATAGCATTTTGAGGAGCTTTCTACTTCGACAAAAATATAACAATCTGCCTCTCATATGTGAGTCCATCACCACATCGCTACACAGCATTTCGAGTAAATAGTTTTATCAATTCTATGGGCCGCCCTCAAAATTACTCGTATAAGCTATGCAGCCTTTATTTGTGCTCTGCAGTACCTCCATCAATTCTCTGACCACGAGAGGAACCCACCATTTATAAAACTATGAAAACATCACTATCATCCACCATATATATCACAGCGGCTTTATCACTATATTTTGCGTGGGAAGTCCTCCAAGGCAAGAGAATATACAAATAAAAGTGAATGGATTGCTTTAAAAAATAAATAAAAATAACAAAATAAAATAAAAAAAATAAAAAAAAAATTGCTGGCTTAACTATAATGTAATATATGCTCTCTTACTGGCAATTTACATAGCATTCTGGTGACTCTCTCTCTTCTTGTTAAATTTGAAGAACTGATGCAGCAGCCTAAGGACTTCACCGTAGCTATCAGTAGAAGAGATTAGACGATCTTTTATCCACTGTGGGAGCTTGTTAGTTGTGTGAGAAAAGCTCCTCTTTGAGGGATCAGATGCATACCGAGTGTCAACCAATAAAATCGCCGCATAGTCATTTACATGCCGAATCGCTCTACCTAAAACATACAAGGAAATCTAAGCATATCAAGGAAAATTCAACATAAAACCTACATAGACGTATAAATGGGCAACAGAAAAAATAAATCAATAAATTTTCGATGCAAGAATATGCATGGCACAGTGAAGTGGCAAACCAAAACACCAAATATCTAGAAAGACTATACACACTTTGGAGAACTACATTTGGAAGTTCTTCTGCCAACATGAATGGAACCTGGAGCACAGTTCCACCCTACGGCATTTTGGACATCATGTAACATCCTAGTGAATTAATCATATGGTTCTAAAGATAATATATTGTAGTTAGCACGCACCAATTGATTGATTTACAGCTTTCATGCAAAGATTCTCATAGTATTCTTTTCCTCTGCGCCTGCAACCTCTTAAGATCTCAAACCCAGCCTTTACATCTCCACTGTAAACTTCCTCAGTAACTGGAAATTTTGGAGTTTCAATGGAATTTGAATTTCCCAGACCTTCAATATGCTTCACCCTCTCAATCAACTCAATGTCAGACGGGCTAGGATAGGGCAGCCCAACCATGACTATACATCGACCCATCCCATCGCTTAAGTTGATACCTTCTGATATCTTTCCACCAACAACAGCAAAGAGTATTGCACCACTCTGAGAAGCTGGATGTTCTTTTGAATTCCCAAGAGACAATGTATCGATTGTTTCCTTGTATTCCTTCAGAACAGATTCCACATCTGTACTTTTTCTAGGCTCCCTAAATACATGTTTCTTCTTCATAATCCTTTCCAAGAGGCCTGAAGCCTTCCATCCATCATAGACCTGTCCTTCATACTCAAACGAAGAGAAGAATATAACGATTCCTTCAGGAACCACTGTTACCAAATTGCAAAGCAAAAGTCCTAGCTCCTGGATCTGTAAATTCAAGCCCATTAACAAAGCATAGTCAAACATCACACACAAATGTTTATGGGGAAGATAAAATCCTGAAGAAAATAATGTTTCTTTCAATGGACTTCAACACATTAGTTGATCAAAATATGTGTTAGGTTTTAGTGCTAGCAAATTCAGTGTCAAAACTTGTTGAGTTGTAAGGTTTAGATTTAGGATTGAGTCGGTTTCAAGTACGGTTCAAGAAAGAGGCTGAAATTGAGGATAAGAAGGCTTTGATCGCAATCTCATTCGATCAAGATAGTTTTTCAATTCAATGTGCAAAACCAAATGTCTCAAACACGATCGATGGTGGATCAATTGAAGTGATGAAGCATGTTGTGCAAAAGATCACAATTACGGTAACTAAGGCCAGACAATCACACACAAATAACACCAAGATTTAAGTAATTCCATCAATGTGAGGTATGTCCATTAGCGGAGGCGATCACAAAGAAGTTCACTATCAAAGATAGAATACAAAATAGTATAGAGAAAATCACTCAGAACCCAAAACCCCAATACACTCAAAACTCACTATCATACAATAAAGATTATTCTCAAAAGGAGAATACAAAAGAAAAAACAAAAATACAGACTTCTCTTTTGCTAGGACAAGATGGCAGTTGATCTCTTTATTTTTCTCCCACATTCAATAACTCCTTTTCTTTCTCTCTTGTTCGGCTCCTCCAAAACCAAGAAGAAAGATGTACGGCGCTCTCTCTAATTTTCCACATCACTAACAAAACCACAAGAAGCTGTATGCCGCTCTAACCCAAAAGAATTCACATTCTCGCTGCACCCTATTTTTCTCTTTTGTTTCATTCTTTGAAACCAAGAAGAATCCAATAGGTGCGGCGCGCTGCTCTTGTAGCCCCTCTTCAAACGCTGAAAAACATGGCTTTATATAAAAGCCTAAGTCGGTGTTGCAATCCTAATTCAACATGACTTCGAGAAGTCTCCAAAACTCAGAAGGACTTGTAAAACCAGTGGGCCCCACACAAGACTTGATGGGTCAAGGCACCCACGTCAACAAAGCATTTAAAATTAAAGTTCCAGAATGCCTTGATCGCAATCACAATCGAAGCTCGATCAATCATAGATTTCAAGTCATTCAAAGTTAACTCAAAGAACGTCTCAAATCACACCTCGTTCGATCAAGATCAAGTCTTGTTCAATCTAGACAGTCGTAGCCTGTTTAATTTCTTAACCGACTTACTCATTAAACCTCAATTTTTCCCTCGTCTATATAAGTCTCATAAGCCACAACTTTCATGAGACCTAGAGGTAATTTTTCATTGTTCTTGAAGAGATTTCTAAACACCCTTGAGCCTAAACAATTTCAATCCTTCTCCTTGTTTATCATTGTTCAAATCTCAAAAAACCCTTCAACCACTAGAGTTTTGAGTTGCAGCGAACGAGGTTCATTGGTCAAGGTGATTCCTATATAAGAAGGCCAAGGATTTTGGAGCCATTGCAGTGGGAGGTCAAAAGGTCGTTTTTCGGGATTGCAAATTGAGTTGTGAGTTACAAGGTTTTGTAAGTAGATCAATTTATAATATAAATCTTCTACAGTGGATACCTTTGGGGTTAGCTTACTCCCGGAATAATTTTATTTTTAAAGAGCTCTTTAAAAGGTTTTTACTTTATCACCAAATCCTTATGTCTATTTTATTTTATGCTTGATTGGATTGTGGTGATTATAACTATGTTAATTAGTTTAATCATTATTCTGTTGGTTAACTTGATTAATAACAACTTGGGGTCTAAAGCGTTTTTTTTTTTTTCAAAATGAAAGTTGAATAACAAATAAAATTACTCTGTAAGCAATCCATGTGCAGGATTACATAGTAAATTACTTCTTCAAGTTAGTAAGGAAATGATCTAGTAGATTACTAAGAGTGCAAGAAGACAGCAATTTGTATAAGGAATCACAAATGAATGCTATATACTCACCATGATCAATGAGCTTCTGGAGCCATAGCTAAAATCAAAAGACTGACCAGAAGGGCCACAGGAAACTGCAAGGGGCAATATACTCTCAGGGGGGACAATGTGACTACAAGAAAAGAAATGCAACTCATCTAGTGGTAGACACGGGAAGAGTCGCTCCCTTGTTTCTTCTATAGGTTGCAGAGTTCCTCCAGCCAGTACAACAGCATGTGCTTGGTCCGCAATCTGCAGGAAGGTCAAAGTTAAATTATCAATATACGGGCATGAAACATAAGCAAGCTGATCTATAATTAAAATCTATGCATGTCTAAATAAGCAATTTCTTGAGAACCTCAGAAAAGATCTTTTCACCAGAGAGCATGACAAATTTTATGTATCCTCCTTGTCGCCTGGAGCATGTTGGTCGAGACCGTGAGACAATAATCCTTCCATCACCATCATTGTTTGTCAGTGATAGCAACATATCAGATAATGCCCGGAAACCTGACAGAGTGCTTCCCTCCTCACTGCACTCTCCAGTGGTAGTGTGTGCTGAACATTTTTGTAAGCTAGCTATTTTATCTCCATACCCACTGACCTGGCAAACCGAGTACATTTTTAGCTCAGAAATAGGGAAAGAGCAAGAAAGAATTATATGGCACCTTGTCATACAACAAGTAAAAGGATTCACCTTATACATGATGTTGCTTTCCTTTATATACTGAAGCAATTTGACCAGGTTAATGTTGTCTATATTGAGTGAAAATAGAAAATCATTAATGGCCACAGAAGAATTGGACGCATCATTTGCTCCAGAAGCCTTTCCAGTGTCTTGGGGAACATCTACATAACTCACATCCTCAAGTAAAATTTGAAGGAAAGCCCGAGTAAGAACCATCAGGGTTTGGATATATCTCCGATTACCAGGTCCCAAGAGATTGCGAAATCTCTCAAAATAGCTCACTGTATGGGAATGTACATTCTCCAACTGTAGTCAAGTGAAAACAACTGTTTCAATATTCAATCAAAACATTAACATCCAGTATCTAAAATACCACCTAAAAGCTTAAATTGTTAGTGCAACTAAGTTTTTAACCTCAAAGGCCACTAACTGAAGACTTACAAACTCTACGGTTGCCATTGGTCCTTTTTTTCTTTGATAGATAAGCCCAACTCACAGATTAATATGGGGTTGAATCCATGACCTCAGCCTTTACCCCTAATTTAATGGGGAAGAAGGCAGAGGAGAGGGAAGGGAGCTGCCATTTGATCCAAGTAGCATTGTCCTAAGGTTGTCGTCAGTCTATCATTTCGTTGGTTCAACCAATTTGTTCTGAAGGGGGTTCAGAACATTGCTCAAAGAATAGCCAAACCACAAGTACAGATCCAAACACCCATTGTCAACTAGCTTTTCAGAAGCACTTACAGTAATTAGATAAAAATGGAGTTAGTGACTTGTTTACCTGCGATATAGTAATTTTTGAGTCATACATGCTGATGAGTGAGTCAGCTAGATTATGAGCCTCATCTATTATGACAATATTATTCTTCAAATTTAGACCAAGTGATTCACGAGATGATTTTGATAGAAGAGACTGATAGGGTAGAACCACAAGATCAGCTGCAGGGACCATGCCTCGGGAGCCATAATATGGACAAGTTCCCATACTTACTCCAAGGTGAACAAGATCTTCAATATCCAAGGCCCCTTGTTGAGATATCTCACTTCTGAATTGTCTCTGTAGTTTAGGTTTTCTAAGCATTGGGCATCCAGAACAGGCCTTGGTCCTGCGTATTCTTCCGCCCCCACCTAAGTTCTGAAAATTAATACCTCCATCAGTGAAGAGAAACAATCTTCGATCACCAACACAGACAATTGTTTTCATTTTCTTTTTTTAATCTCATAATACTAAATTGATATTCCAAACAACAATAGCAATGATCCCAGGTTTCTCAAATCAATCCGTTCCAACTCAACTTAAATTATGCACCAAATACATATTTAAGAGTATTTATGGAATGAAGAGTTACAATACTAATTGATATTCCAAATAACAATAGCAATGATCCCAGGTTTCTCAAATCAATCTGTTCCAACTCAACTTAAATTATGCACCAAATACATATTTAAGAGTATTTATGGAATGAAGAGTTACAATACTAATTGATATTCCAAACAGCAATAGCAATGATCCCAGGTTTCTCAAATCAATCCTTCCAACTCAATTTAAATTATCACTGAATACACATTTTAGAGGAGAATAAATATTTATGGAATGTAGAGTTACAAGACCAAAAACAATTGGCCAAAATATTACGTCCACAATCACATGTAATTGAAGAAGTCTAACTAGAAGTTCCAATTTTACACGGAAACCACATGCAAGTATTAGAACTTGGTCTCCCCTTATATGATCAACTATGCACAGTGGCATCCGGTGGAACAGATCATTTATTATAAATGTAAATATTCTCAACACAAAGATTATATGCAAGCATTTGGCATCTTAGGAGCCAACTACTGGATATAAAAGGTAGAACCATACAGTTAGATTTACTCATGGAAAATTTTTCTTTTGGCATGGCAGGCATTTTAGACAATCAAATGAGGAACTTGGCCTTTTTAAGGTTCAAGGAAGAAAATTGCTTATACTGAATAAGGAGATAGATGGACTTCAATAATAAATTTGGAACAGACTGTGGTATGTGTGCCTATAGAAGCTGTATTACTCCACGCATCTGTACTATGACCACAATCAACATGGAAAATTTGACAAATTTCTTGGGGTTCATTTCCTCTGCAATTCCTATGTTGCAGCATCTGAAATTTCTACTAGTTATGAATGTGCCTTAGCAATTTTAAACAGTTCACTCTTCAGTAATAAGCCACTAAGACAAGAACTACGAAGATGGCACCAAATTAGCCACAGAGAAAATGAGCCCCATAAAATGCATTTATAATATTTAGTCCCTAAATTGTTGGACACGTTTCCAGGAAACCAAACCAATAAACATGCATCAAATTTGAGTAATAGGAATGATATTAAGATTTTTGGTACCTTGATTTTGGAAACCTCTTTTTTCTTTTTCTTTTGAAGTTCCAAGCACCGCTCATTAATTCGAGTGGAGTTTCCAAGTTTCAATACCTCTGAAATGCATATCCAATAAACCGTTTGTAATCTGTAACACCATCCCAAAAAGAAAAAGGCAAACGCAAGAACAATTTACCAAACCTTCATTGATGCAGAAATTTTTCCTAGATCCCAAACACACAATCTTCATCTCATTTGGAAATACTGTCTTCCTTAACTCCTTGATGAACTGTGAAAGCTGCGAATGAGTCCGACTACAAAAATAAACCTTCAACTTCTCCTTATCCTCTTCCTCATCAGACTGATCTTCTTCCTCTTCCTCGTCACTTGGTGAACAAATGGAACCCCCGCCAGCCTTCCTCTTTGACTTCCCATCAGCCCCTTCCTCTTCGCTTTCATAATCTTCCAACAAAAACTCATCATCACTCAACTCCACTGCATCATTGTTCTTTTGCAAATTTTCTCCCTCTTTCTTTGTAACTAAATCTTCGTCCGCCACGACCCGTGAGAACAAATCCCTACAACTTTCCTGATTCCTTCTCTTGCCGGGTTTCCCAAATTTTGGCATCTTAATCTTCTTCTCCTGAACGCGGTTGTCTCTGTTCACAACAAAGTCTCTCATCCAATCTGGCTCATCATCTGAACCATGCTGATGCTGACCATAATTTGCCCCATTGTTATCAGGCTTGCCTCCTTTTCCAGAGTTTTGTTGTTGCCTCCGGTCAACCACCCATTGCAAAGCACTACAAATGATACTTAGAGTTTTACCAGTCCCTATTGCAACAAAAATATTTCATACGTAACATAAGCCAATGAAAATTTCCTTAGGCATTTGATTTTCAAATTTAGCTTTGTTTACAAAATTCTAACATTATTCAATTAACCCCCAAAAAAAAACCAAAAAGAACAACAACAACATAGTTTGCGTTCAACATAGTAATCTTCATTCACCTATGCCCAATACAACAATAAAGCTTACTTCAGTTCAGCTTTTCAGCTTTCCTTCTTTTCTTTTCCAATAAATTATTTTTGGAATGATCATTTTATTTGATTATTTTTGGGGAGCAGTATCATAACTAAGCTTAGTTAATTTTAGCTAAGCTTTGCCAATTTTACTTCTCTACATTTGCCAACAAAAAGAACCTCAGAAAAATTAGCTTA
Source organism: Betula pendula (assembly GCA_900184695.1). Classification (NCBI taxonomy): domain Eukaryota; kingdom Viridiplantae; phylum Streptophyta; class Magnoliopsida; order Fagales; family Betulaceae; genus Betula; species Betula pendula. Next base: position 389,739 of record FXXK01000018.1, read on the forward strand.
AAAAAAACCAAAAAAAAATCTCTCGATCCATTTTCCCAGAAAGCAAACAGAAAATACCAGAGAGAGAGAGAGAGAGAGAGAGAGAGAGAGACCGGTGGGGCTTTCAAGCATGGAGATGCCGCCTTTGTTGAGAGAGTGATAGAGGGCGTTCATGAAATCGATCTGGATCGAGTACGGTTTGTACGGAAATGCCGGGAATTTTCCTGCTTCCATGTCTCTCTTTCTCTCTCTCTCTCTTGTGGATTGTTGTTTGGTGGATTCGTCTTTGGTGTTTGGGTATCCCCAGTGCGGCAGTGACAGTCAAGCGAAGGGGCTCCCGCGCGCTTTGGCTTTTTGAGGGAGAGAGTTCCCGCGAGGGCCAGGGCTAGAAATTTTACGTTTTATACTTTGGTTTTTAATTTGATGAGTTTAATATTTGAGATTATAAATATTTTATATTAATAAAATCTCTAATTATTTTTCTCTTAAATAAATAAGAAAAATAACATGTTATTTCAATGGTTGGCACTTTTGAGGTGGGTGCTACTCCTACTTGAGATCTTGGTAGTTTTTGTAATGGTTCATATTTAATTTTAAATTTTTCATGAAAAAAAAAAAGATAAATAATTAAATTAAATCTACACCGTTAAGAAAAAAAAAACTAAAGAAAATCTCTTATAACGTTTTTTCCACCACCTAACCTAAGCTAAATCCCACATGAACAACTTGCGCAAGACACATCCAACACAAAAGTAATATGTCAAAAGCCACATAGTTGAGCTTGTATTTCTTTGGGTTTAAATTTTTTTTTTTTATTAATGTACTTTGCGTTTTTATCAAACTATTCTATGAGTTTTCAAAAGTGATAAAAATAATTATTGTGTTTTTACTATTTATTGTTTTACTCACTCCGCCCATATTCCATTAAAAAATTAACGAATTCTCTCTCATGTCTTCGGGCTGTCATGTAAGACCAATAAAACATTGTTACATGTCTATTTTTGCTTCATCAACATATCACTTAAAAATAAATAAAATAAGACGATGATAGTTGTGGAGGTGGTTGTCAGGGATGTCCTCCCTACGACACCCATCTGCAAAAATGGGTCATTTGGATGGGGTCCATCGTAACCCACCTATGGGGTGGGGTTGCCCTGCAACCCACCTATGAGAGGGGAGTTACAAGGTGGGTTCGTGAGGGAACCATCCTTGGGACCCCTCCTCTCCCATGGGTAGGTCGCAAGGGGACATCCCATTCAGTGACCACCTTCGTGGGACGAAAGGAGGTGATCGCTGATTTTGTGGTGATTTATTGAGATATAAGGGCATTTTACGAATGAAAGTTTTAATTTATTGATTTATTATAGTAGACATATTTTTTTAGTGTCACTACATGTATAATTGTGCATAAAGAGAAATGATCCTCAAAACTACTTGAAATGTTTTATTTAAATGTTTGTAGTTAATCACATGATATGATTTCTCTCACTAATGATGATGTTGATCGTCAACATGATAGTGATATGTTCTATAATCATTGTGGCATGACTATGAGTGTAATGCCCTAAAATATTAATTAGGGTTAAGAAAGCCTAGATTGAATTAACGGGAATGTTAGGATAGACATTTTGATTTTCTGTCATAACTGAACGTTCAATACAATGAGCCGAATGTTCAATAGTACAGCCCGAACTTATGCTTAAAACCTTAAGACCGTTGGTTCAATAGTACACCCGAACGTTCGATGACTAACAATATTAAAAAATAACACCTCCAACCTTATCATTTACGATTCTAACCTATAAAGACCATCTACTAAGGGTGTAAACGAACAGAGCTACTCGTAAATATACTCGGGATCGGCTTGACTAGTGCTCGAATTAGTTATTATATGAGTCATTCATAAACACGAAACTATGTTCGATTATTAAATGATACAAACTTGTATAAACTCGGCTCGATTCAGTTAATGTTCGTGAACAAGCTCATATAAGGCTCGACTCGTCCGTTCGGGCTCGACTCGTTGATAAGCCTTAAATGTTATACATTCAAGCCCCTTAACTTGCATTTGTTAACATTTAGTTTGTTTTGTAATATAATATTTTGTTGTGTTTTTATGTCTTTTAGTATTTTCATGTCCTAAGGTGAAAGTGCAAGTAAAACCATTGATTTTGGGCTTTAACAAATCAAAGTGTGCTGATGAAGACAAAATGGCTCGAGCTTAGCTGCTTTGGCTCGAGCCCAACATTGAAAAACTGAAATGGCTCGAACACTTTCCAAGAGAGCTCGAGCGCAACACCCATTACAGGGCTTGAGCGCATAAAGTGGCTCGAGCGCAATTTCAAAAGGCTCAAGTGCATTCGGTCAGACCATAATCAGATTTGCGATCTTCACCAGATTTTGAGAAAGGAATCACTAGAAGATCGGGTCAAGTGCGGGATCACCTATGAAATTCCTAAAATAGAGGTTTTGACTCCATTTCCCTGCAGTGAGGGATTGGGGGAGACTCAATCTCTTAAACTAAGGGATTTGATAGTGATTTTGGAGGATTCAAATAGGAACTCAATCTCTTATCCAAAGGGTCGAAATTCTGGAGTGCAGAAAAAAAAAAAAAAAAAAAAAAAAAAAAAAAAAAAAAAAAAAAATTAGGTTTCTAAGTTCATCCAAGAATTCGTCCAGCAGCTCAATTGAAGTCTAAGAATGAATTTCTCTTAATTTAAGGAGAATTTTATATCCTCCATGAGTAACTAAAACTCCTTATAGGGGGTTGATGTAAAAACTCAGAGAAAACCACTAGCTACATCTGCACTATCGCTTCAAAATGACTAATCAATTTTGAACCTTCCCTAGAATCACTTATAAAGCTCAATTTCACATAGTAACTAGGCAATTTAGGACTTAGCACTCATGATTTTCTTTTTAAACTACCCACTCTATGTAGGTTATACTTCATCTTCTCAATATGAGACCGAAGTGTTACAAACTCTCTCTCTTAAACTCTTAACGTCCTCGTCAAGGCCACATCATGCAATGCTCCAATATTACATAGCCTAACGTTACTAGGTGGCTCTGATACCATTTGTAACGACCCAGAGAAAAACGCTAGCCACATCTGCACTATCACTCCAAAAGGACTAGTCAATTTTGAAGCTTCCCTATAATCATTTATAAAACCTAGTTTCATCTAATAACTAGGCAATGTGAGATTTAGCACTCATGACTCTCTTTTCAATTACCCACTCTATGTGGGCTATTCCTTATCTTCCCAATATAAGACCGAGGTGTTACAGTATTAGTCTACTATGTAGTCTATGTTAATATGTAACTTAATTAACATATCTACATAACTTATAATTAGTAACTTAATTAAAAAGTTAGTTAATATAATAATATGTAATATGCTAATAATGCTATATAACTTAATGTTATATATTAATAATTAACATGGACGCATAATATGTTAATTTTTTAATTTAATAAATAACTTAGTCTAATATTAACATATTAATACATTTTTTATTTTTAACATACAATATAGTAAAAAAATTGCTTAACATACATTTTAAATAACTTAGTCTAATATTAACATATTAGACTAAGTTTTTAATTTTTTAACATATAATACAGTCAAAAAATTGATTAACATACATTTTAAATAACTTAGTCTAATATTAACATTTTAATACATTTTTAATTTTTTAACATACAATATAGTAAAAAAATTGCTTAACATACATTTTAATTTTTAAAATAACTTGGTCTAATTTTTTTAATTTTGTAATACATATTATTTTTATAAAAATTGAATTATTTTTAGTCAAAAAAACGTTTTAAAGCCACCAAAATAATGCATTAAAAATTTTTCAAAACGCAGCGTTTTAGAATTAAGCAAATTTGGTCAAAAAACGCTGATTTTGATTTTTTTTTTTTTATTTTTTTGTTGTTGTGCGAAATATGGGCCATTGGATGAAGAATCAATCAAAATTGGTTGTTGGATTGCGTTTCTGATATACAACTGTAATGCATATTTTGGCAAGCGTATTATCATCTATTTAGTATTACATCGTATCATTGTGAGCTAACTAATTTAACAACATGAAAGAAATCATCATAAGCACTTTTTTAATCAACGGTCAAAGTTATTTTTGGGATTTGTGTCAGCTTCGGCTTCACCGTGGGATGTGCACAGGGGAAAAAAAATTTAATTATTTTTTGCACTCCCATGTTCTATAGAAGGACTGACAGTGATTTAATGCGTTTTGTTTTTTCATGCTTAATCTAGGCCGTCGGATGAAGAATAGGTCGATAGTGGCCATTGGATTGAACTCTAGGAAGCCAGCTATGACGACCTGATTCATAATCACATTTAGTGACTTTTTTTTTTTTGAAAACATAATATAATTATGAAACAGATCGATTGTTACAGGGTGATAGAAACACATCTGTCATACATATATCTCACAACGTATCATGAGATTACATCTATTGCATCAGAGTTACATAATCACATATAATATAAACTGAGTGGAAGCATATATTATGGGAGTAATCAATACACATAGAGCTGATAATGAAAATATTAATGATTAAAAGCTTATATTGTAACATATAGAAAAAGAATTGCTATACAAATCATGCCACATGTGATACTAGCCAAATATACAATAACATTATTTGTGAATACATTACAACAATACACAAAAGAATAGACTAAATATGAAGTCTATATAAAGGAAATATATCTCACGACATCAGTTGTAATAGCCCAAGTAGTATGCAATAGAATTATCATCTACTCCTTCAGAATCTGCATCAACATCTATGCAACTACAGAGATTATTCATGATTATATAGGCGGAAAAGAAAATGGGTGAGTTAATAGTTCAATGAATAATGCCCACTGATTTTTTGCAATAAACCGAAGAGTTAGTTATATGAGTTTACAATAACAACCACTAAGGTTTAGCATTTATTTTTAAAACATAAAGCGGCTGATGAAGTAAACACTGTAGTTACGAAAGCATCTTAAATATAATAATAGCTAAGTACGTATAAGCATATTATGGTCTCCTGCCTAGAAGTATACACATACAAACTCATCTATAATAATAATTTATCATATAACTCAGCTACATTCATATACAGGTATTTAATCCCCTTTTGGCGAAACACAAGTATATAAGTATATATAAGCAATAAAACATAAAATCTCATATGCATATAGCCGTAAGAATAGATATATATGTTTTTCCATTAAACCTCATACGCATACTAATACGTTTATAATAAAGTCAAATAAATCAAATTATGAAACATTACATAAATCATCATGACTTAGCTACACTCACATACAAGTGTTCAAACCTCTTTTGGCGAACACAAGCATATAGGTATAACTAACATCACTCTCATAAAACATCATAAAATCATCATGTAGTTCATCATGCAATGCTCTGGCTCTTAACAACCCATGTGGCCTAGGTTCATATGCTCTTTTATTCTTGATGTTTTGCACACAGCTCTTAACAACCCCTGTGACCTAGGTTTATATGCTCTTTTATCTCTTACTCTTTTCATGCTCCTCATACATCTGCTCATAAATATCATGTAAACGTTTTATCCATAGTTCATTTTTCAATACAAAAAATAATAAAACATCATGAAACTTAACAGCCAGTATTTCCGTCATAAACATAAATCATCAATAATCATAAATCACTCATCAAATACTCATCAATCTCATAAACATTATCGAAAGCATAAATCATATGTTATCATAAATATCATCGGTTCGTTCTTTAACATTCATAATTAGGGGTGAACATGGGTCGGATCGGGCCAAGTAACACGGATATTCGATACCCAGCCCGCAGTGCTCGGGTTTTCTAACCATGAACTCGTGATCCACATGTTTTGATTTTAATCCGCCAGGTCATGGGTCTGCAAGGCGGGGCAGGGTGCAGGTAAATACCCTATCAGAATAGATCGATCTATTAGATCTGATAGATCATCAGATCTGATAGATCAGATCTACAAAAATAGGAAGAAGAGAATGAAGAGAAGGAAGAAGAGAAGAAGGAAGAGAAGAAGAGAAGGTAGAGACACGGAAGAGAAAGAGTCAGACAAATGCTACCATCAGAGAAGGAAGAAGGAAGATAAGGGAGTGGTGTTGTGGCGGAGTGCTACTGAAATAGAAAATGAAGAAGGAAGAAGAAAGAAACAGAAGAAAGAAGAGAAGTGGTCTAATGGAGAGACTAATTCGAGGAGGTGGCAACAATAAAAAATAAGGAAACCCTAATTCCTCAAAAGAGGTATTTATATATGTGCGGTGCGGGTCGGGTCTTGCGGGTTGTGAAAAATAGAACCCGCAACCCGCCCCGCCCCGCCTCGGCTGGGTATCCAAAATCAAGGCTTGAACTCGCAAAAATACACTAAAAAATCGCAAAATGCTAGGCGGGGTGAGTGGGTACTGCGGATTTGGGCGGGTTTTGCTCACCCTTATTCATAATATTTCTTCAACTTATTTGAAATTCTTTATTTTGTTTTGTAAATAAAAACATCTACTAAACATTAAAATATAAAATATTTAAAAAGAGTATCATTCTCAGTAAGTATAAATACTTACTAAATTCTGTTTGACTAATCATTCATCTTAGTTAAATGTTCAAGCAATGTCCATTGCATAAACACATTGTTAAAACATTAACAATTATATATGCACACTCTAAACCCAACACCCATGATATTTGATAGTATAAGTATCAAAGTAGTTATAAGCAACTCATAACATTTTATGGTTCTAAATAGTATTTAAATAACCCACATAGTTAACTCATAGAGAAATATTAGAGTTAAACATCATAAAATCCCAAAATACTAAACTATAGAAAAATCTAGGGTTTAGACTTTTACTTCAATCTTGAAGAATCCGACATTTGTGCACCACAGAACTTTAATTCGATGAAGAATAAGCTCAACCCAACAAAAATCCTAAAAAATTACTCAATATGAAGTCATATATTCAAGAATGTAAGCTAAACATTGAGAAGCTACGGTTTCAAGAATTTTTACCTTGAAACGATCAGTGGACATAGTTTTTCAACACCGATGATCTTGATTCCGGTGTTAGAAATGATGATGAAGACTCACAAAGATCAATACCCAAGGTTTGGGTACAAACCCTAGGTGAGAGAAGAGAGAAAAACGTGGGAGGAAAGAAAGAAATCAAAAAAGTGGACTAAAAATCACATCAGCCCTTTATATAGATGTTGACAAGGCGTCACCGTCTGGACGAGAAAATGAGTCGTCTTGACGAAAATGCATATGGCCCGTTCGGACGACGCTGCAGATGATTTGCGGATGATCGTTACTGAGTGAACAATGGCGAGGACCCATCTAGATGACATTGCGAACGAACGCTACTAATTGAACAGTAGCTGAGTTCGTTCAGACTGCTGCAAATGGGGCTGTGGACGATACATACTGGGCAACAGCCGTCCGGACAAGAATACTACCATCCAGACACCCAGTGTGAAAAATCGATTTAAGGTGATTTACAATTCCTTAATTTAAATTAATGGGCGTTACAATAGCTATAATGCATGTGGAGTTAGCGTATGTTCATGTGTTTCGCAATACAACTTATCATCATGAGCTGACTGATCTTAACCACAAACAATCAATTATCGTAAGCATTTTTTTAAGCAAAGGTTAGGATGTTTTTTGAGATCTGCATCGGGTTCGACTTCACTGTGCGACAGGCACATGAGATTAAATGTTTTTCTAATTTCTTCACGCATGCGTTATGTATGAGACTGACACTAATTTAATGCATTTTATTTTCTCGATGCTTAATCTAGGCCGTTGGATGAAGAATCAATTGATAGTAGCCATTAGATTGAATTTGTGGAAGACAACTGTAACTCTATATTGTATGGTTTTATTATCTCATGTTTCACAATATATCTTGAGCTCACTAATTTAATGACTTTTATTTAATCATCAAAAATAATTTTTTAACTAACGGTCAGGATTAACTATAGACCTGTGTTAGCTTCGGTCTCATCGTGGGACAAGGATAGAGGATTAAATTTTAAAAAACTTTTTTAAACGATAACATTCGATTTTTTTTTTTTTTTGCTTTTTCTATGGCTAATCTCAACCATTGGATGGAAGCTTGAATATTTGGTTGCCGTTGGATTAAATATTTGGTGGCCATTGAGACTTTAACAATTTTTTTTTCTAACTTTCTTCTTTGATTTCCCCCGAAGAGCTGATTTCTAAAGCTTGAATCAAATTAGTTGAAATTTTTGAATGCTTACAGTCTTACACACACAAACATTTAATGTTGAGCTTCTAAGTGGGTTAGAAAATTTATGTTTGCCTTTAATGCGCTCTTCCTATTTCAACTACTCGTTCTTCCTCTTTGAAATCCAGCTTTCCATTATATTCTATCATTTCATCTAATGGAGTATAACCTTTATCAAGATTTGGTCTTTGATCCCTTTAAATCTTTAAAACAATTATCATCGGATACGAATCAAAAGACACAGATCTGCTTTCCCATCTCGCTGCCAAATCCCATACTCTGTGATTTTCTTCTGCTCTCACACGTACCCATAGCAAAGATGTCTCCTGATCTGACTGATAAGCTACTCGAGTACTGGCCTTTATGTGTCCTGACTCTCTTGATTTGGATGTTCCTTCCTTCCCGAGTCCCTTATATTATAAATGTTATTGCTCTCAATTTTGTTATTTCTTAAATAAGAGCAAGAGCATTCTTCCGAGTAAGAAATGATGTGGTCTTTGCGGATCAATGATAAAATTACTACTCGTAATAGAACGAATCCTTGTAGGATAGGGCTATATTGAGGGTCTTAAACCTCAAGGACTGTTGTGTTGGTTGCTTATCAAGCATTCAAGATCTCCTCTAACTTAACTCAGAAAAGATAAATTGTTTTTGGTTTAAAAACTAAATGTAAACATAAGTAAATAAATAAAGATAAAATGGAGGAAAATGGAGAAAACCATATGATGTTGATTTCACCACAAGCCTCACACCAATGGTAAATTGTGTTCACAAGGGTCACTCTTTACATGCATGATATGATGCGCATAATGGTTTTTAAACACACGACGACATCGACAAGAAAATACTTTGGTTAAGAAATAATGATAACTCATCTTAAGTTAGCACAGATCATCCACCTAACACAAATTGTGATTCGATCTGTGGTCCTTAACATGGCATATAAAACCTCATAATAAGCATACACATTGTCAAGGGATGAGCATAACCAATCTTTGGTTGACATGAACCGTCTACTTATATTACACTAAGATAAGGTGTAGTACGGCTCATCTTTCCTAAGCATGGCCTATTTAACTCTCTTGATTTTGTGTAAAAAAGAACCATTGCATAGCTCTCGTCCCCACAATCATAGAAAATGAGAATGTTTGATTTCAAACATGATAAAAAAAAAAAAAAAAAGCTTTCCCATAGACAAGATAAGAAATTCATCATGAATGATTATAAGCATGAAAAACGATTTACAAGAATCCTCTAGGCTATACAATTATCACACATATGCAAAAAATTTCAAAGTTAAATACAATCAAACCATTAATATTTGAAAAGTGCTACATCACACACTATGGAGATGCTGGAAATACCTTTGGAAGAAAGGGGAATCTACTTCCAACAGCTTTTAGAGCTCCAGGTCGTGGTTCCCCTCTCTCCATGGCTTCACACATTCCTTACACTTTAATTCCGCACAAAAACTCCCCTTCAAAATTCACTCCTATTTTTGTGTTACACGAGCGTTCCATTTAATGAGATGTAAATCTCCTCAAATCCCTAACTTCAAGGAGTCCACACTAAGCTAATTTTGTGCTGACCATTGACCAATCTCTTTTAATTTTCTTTTTTCTCTTCATATCTGGTGTAGATCGCAGATCAGATTTTGATGCGACCGATTGCGCTCGAGCCATTTTATTTAGTAATGGGCTCTAACCATTTTTCAAATGGGCTTTAGCCCTTTTGTGCTGCATCAGCTCACTAATGTGTTTTAAGCCCGAATTTGATGGAATTACTTGTGTTTTTCTTTAGGACCTAAAAATAAGAGAAAACACAAAAACTCATAAAATAACGAAACTAATGAATTAACATATGCAAGTTAAAGGGCTTGAATGTGTAACATTCGGCGCTTATCAAGAGTATTATGACTTCCGAGTAACAACAAATTAGTTATGTTTCAAATACCTTATACTTATACCTGTAACATTTCATCTTCTTTTGTTTCACTTAGTAGGTTTTTTTTTTTTAAGTATGTGTAAGATCTAATGTTAATTTTGATTTCTTTTTTTAGGGGACTGCTGTTCAACCTCTATTGCCTTTCTGATTTCTGTTTTTGATTCTCTAAGACTGCAAGTTATCAACCTGAATTGACTATGACTCTTAGGTTTTCTTTTTTAATTATATAATTTATTATATTTTTTTTTTATGCTCTGAATCCTCTGTTTAATGAATGAAAATTGTTAAATTTTCTATGCTCTATAATACATTTATTAGATTATATTTATTAGACTATTTTTAATGCATATGTTTTATGAACGAAAATTGTTATACATTTATATAATTTTAGATTAGATTATATGAGTGAATTGCTCTGAATCCTCTAATTAATGATTGGAATTTGTTAATTTTGTAATGCTTTATTTTACATTTATTACATTATATTTATTAGACTACTTTTAATGCATATGTCTCATAAAGGAACATTGTTATACATTTAATGCATATATTTTAATGCTCTGTTATACATTATTAGATTATTTTTAATGATGAAAGATTATTAAATTCTAGGAGTAAATTCTGTATTATATAGAGTGGGGAGTAAATTCTAGATTCTAGGAGTAAATCCTGTATTTTATATACATTTATTAAATTTTGTATTTCATGATGTAAATTATATTCATAAGGTTTGCAATTTGAAAATATAATTAGGTGTAATAATTAGGTGATTTTGATTAAATTCTAGGTGTAAAATTTAAATTAAATTAAATTCTAGGTGTATAAATTTAATTTAGATTAAATTCTAGATGTATAAATTTAAATTAGATTAGATTCTATTCATAAGGTTTACACATTTAATTCGGTGGTTTAGATTAAATTCTAGGTGTACAAATTTAAATTAGATTAAATTATATGTGTATAAATTTAAATTAGATTAAATTCTAATTGTATAAATTTAATTAAATTAATATATATTCATAAAGTTTGCAAATTTAATTAGGTGATTTAGATTAAAATTTGAAGACATAGAGGGTGATTTGCATCGGCTTGATACAATTGAGGAGTATGAGAATGAGGGTTGTTTTGAATTTAGGCATGAAGCTACTGCTGAATAACATATTGGAGTTCAAGATACTGCGTATAATGAAGTACTAAAAATGAAGAAGACACTTAAAAGAATGTACATTCTAGAAAGCCTAAGAGAAAGACTTATGTTGTGTGGAACCATTTTTTAGAAGTTGAGGTGTGAGGTGTTATTAAAAACCAATGTCAGTGGTGTAAGGCCAAATTCACCAACTCAAAATTAAGTTCTACAACCACCTTGAGTAGGCGGTTGAAAATGTGTTTCAAGTATATTGGGTAAAAAAAAAAAAGCAAAAGGTGTAATCAATTGATGGTAGTGAGGCTGATGAAGTGAGCACAATTTCTAATTTTAATTATGATGAGAGTAAGGTTAGAGAACTTTTATCTCACATGATCCTTTATCACGAGTATTCATTTATGCATGTGGAGCATGTGCTATTTAACAAGTTCATGAAGGTTTGCACTCCACATTGAAAAATAATTTCTCGAGCTATTGTTAAAAATATTTGCATTGCCACCTACGAATCGGAGAAAAAGAAATTGAAAACTTTGTTGAATCGAGTTCACAGAGTTAATATAACCAATTGACATGTGAACAGCATGTCAAAAAGTTTCATACATAGTAGGCATGCCATTTCATTGATTCCGAATGACATTTTGAATATGTGTGTTTTAAACTTTTGCAATATTCTACCTCCACATAGTGGACGTATTATTTCTGATGCATTGCACAAATGTTTTAGAGACTGTGGCATTGAAAACAAAATTAGTTCAATTACAGTGGACAACATAAAGGCAAACGATTCAGCAATGAGGCTCTTAAGGGACGTTTTTAATATGAGAAAATCACTGGTTATTGAGGGGAAGCTGTTTCATGTGTGATGTTGTGCACATGTAACTAATTTGATGGTTCAATATGGCCTTGACGAGATCAGCGATATTGTTAATTCTATAAGGGATAATATTAAATACCTAATAGTATTTGAGGGAAGGCTATTGAAATTTAGTGAACAAGCAAAGAACTTGCAATTGTCTTCTAAGAAATTGTTTTTGGATGTACCAACCTATTAGAACATCATATATTTGATGTTGGCTGCTGCTCTTGAATTTAAAGAAGTATTCTCTTTTTATGGAGATAATGACAGACATTTTAAATGGGCGCCAACCTATGAGGCCTGGGTTAAAGTTGAGATTGTGTGTGAACTTTTGAGGGTCTTCAATAGGGTTACCAAGATTGTATCTGGGAGTAACTATCCAATTACTAACTTATTCCTTCTAGAAGTTTGGAGAATGAAAGATGTCCTAACCAAGAAATGTGGGGATCCAAATGACTACATTCGATCCATGGCTATAAAAATGAAGACCAAGTTTGATAAATATTGAGGTGAATGTAATTTGTTGATGTCAATTGTGGTAATTTTGGACCCAAAGTTTAAAATGGTGTTAATAAGATTTTGCTTTACTATTATCTATCAACAAGTTGAAGCTATCAAGAATATTGAATATGTTAAAAAAATTTAAAATGAGATATATGATGTGTATGTCAATGAATACAATTCAAATCTTATGGAACAAAATCTTTTAGCAATACTCAAGAATGTTCTTCAGGTACCAGTTCAATTAGTGCAATTGCTGAAAATGTTCAGAGTGAAATGAAAATTTATGATCTTTCATCAGAAGTACCGATACAATGTAACAACATTTTACATTAGATTTAGAAATATATTTGGAGGAGGGTGTATACATTCCTGATAAGGGTTTGGAATTTAGTGCCTTGGAATGATGGAAAGCAAATACCCTCAAGTATCAAATTTTATCTAATGTTGCTAAAGATGTATTGTCAACACCTATTACTACAGTGACATCGAAGTCTACATTCAGTGTCGGTGAAAGGGTTATTGATCCCCATAGAGCTTCATTATCAACTAAGACTATTCAAATGTTATTATGTGGAGTTGATTGGGTTAGATGCATTTATGAGCTTAAGAATAAGACTTCAATGAGTTTTACTTTAGTTTAATGTATTTCTTATTTTCATTTTCTTTTACAACATACTAATTATTTATTTATTTTTTATGTTAGGATGACCAAAGTGATGTGGAGGTTATCTTGCTAGACACAAAGTGATTGTTATTGTTATTTGCCTTGACACAATTTTTTTGAAGTGTAGTAATTTCTTATGTAAGTTGTAACTATTATTTTGTTGAACAACTTGTGTAGTATTATTTTATTTTATTTTTTCTAATCGTAATATTATTTTGTTAAAGACATGAAGACATGAGGTAATGTTTGGTTTCCAATTCAATTATTTTAAGCACATTAAATTGTGTTATTATGAAACCTCCCTTGAAATTTTTACCAAGAATATAGAACTTGTGTAAATGATGTAAGGGAGTAAAAACTAACCTAATTTGTTTTTAGTGTGTTTACATATTTTATTTATGGGGTGGGAAGTTGTTGAATATAAGGGCTAATTTATTGTATTTGTAATTTTGTTTAAATGTATTTGTATTAATTTGTAGTGAAGCCTAATTTTATTGTAGTTGTGTTTAAATTTGATTTGTATATTGTACCTTGTAACTTGTAACTTATAAGGTTTAGCTTTATATTAAATTGTGTAAATATTTTTGTAATTGTTTGTGAAATGTTATTATTAATAAAATATATTTATTATTTTCTTTTTATTTTTAAATGAAAATAAAAAAATATAAAATTTGGCTCGAGCTCGAGTACTCGACTTGGGCTTGGATAAAACTGATCGAGCTCGAGCTTGATCCCACATAGCTTCCAGCTATTAACAAGCCAAGCTCGATCAGAACTTCTTAGCTCAGCTGAAGCTCGAGCTTGAGTTTGAGTAAAAATAAATGAGTTGATCCCGAGCAAGTGATATTCACTCAGGATCAGCTCGAATACACCCCTACCCTCCACCCTCACCATTTTTCACCTCATTTTCGCCCCTTCCATCAATGTATTCCTAAAGTGAGAGTGAGAGAGTGATTTGGAGAGGGAATGAGCTCTTTTGGTCAATTGTTCTTCAAAATAGATGAATTTCCTAGTCTAGTTTGTTTTTATTAGTGTTATTAGGTTGTTGTCTTATTGTTCATCTACTAGCTAGTTTTCGTATCCTAGCTTATGGTATTGAATCTCTAGTTGGTTTTTGGTTTTAATACAAGATTAAACGTTAGATCAGTAGCTTAATAATGTTGGACGTACCATATTTTGTATGAAATGTTATTGTGGTTGAAGACCATATTAGAAATCAAATAGGACCTTAGGTCATGTCGGAATGAGTTCTAAAAGGGACTTTTGGTTCAAAATGAGTTTCTACCCAAGACCGAATGTTAGATATCGAAGCAGAACGTTTGACCCTTATCTTGAACGATCAACACAATAATCGAACGTTTGATGGTCAAATAGAATGAACATTTTGCCTCTAGTATAGGACTAAGGATATTTTCATTTAGATTGTAGACTGATATTAGACCCTTTTACGGATTTCTGTGTTGGAGAATTCGAAGACATTTTCTAATGGAAATTAAGCGATCGAAGTAAGCGGGCTATCTTTTACTAGTATTTTTATAAATAATGACCCAACACATTTTTAGTCTAATGTTTTCAAAGATAAACCCGGATTATCTCTTGAAATAAAATGAATAATATTTTATGCATGAAATGTGTGACTTATATTACCTTTTTATAAATATTATCTCAAATGATACATAACATGATTCAAAGACTGCTTATCTACGTTACTGATGTGATATGAATTGAATTGCTTATGTGACTATGTGTAAAGTAGGGGTGGCAATTTTTGACACGACCCGCGAACCCGACACGAACACGACACGAAAAAACCGGGTTTGAGTTTAGCTTATCGGGTTACTGGGTCAAACGGGTCAACCCGTTTATGACCCGCCAGTTAACGGGTCAGAGACGGGTCAACCCGCCGGCTGACCCGTTTAACCCACCAATAAAAAAAAAAAAAAAAAAAAAATCCTAAAAGTTCCTGAAAGAACCCGCACGGCGCCCCCCCCCCCCTCAAGGGCCTCAACTCTCAGGCTCTCAGCCTTCTCTCTCTCAATCTCCCTCTCTTTCTCTCTCACTATCTCTCCGACGATCCCTCTCCTCTCTCGGTCTGGCCACGGCGAGTCGCCGTAGATCCCTTTCGCTCTCTCTCGATCTGGCCCACGGCGAGTGGCCGTCGATCCCTTCCCTCTCTCTCAGTCTGGCCCACGCGAAGCTCTCCCTCTCTCGGTCTGGCGACTCCGGCCCACGGCGACTCGCCGTCAATCCCTCTCGCTCTCTCTCGGTCTGGCCCACGGCGAGCCTCTCCCTCTCTCGGTCTGGCGACTCCGGCCCACGGCGACTCGCCGTCGATCCCTCTCGCTCTCTCTCGATCTGGCCCATGGCAAGTCGCCGTCGATCCCTCTCCCTCTCTCTCGGTCTGGCCCACGGCGAGTCGCCGTCAAGACTCCGGCGGTATCTCCTCTCCCTCTCTCTCGGTCTGATATCTCCCGAATCTCCCTCTCCCTCTTTCTCAATCTCCCTCTCGGTCACCGGAACGGACTGGCAGACAGTGGCAATATCTGTTGATTCTGTTGGGTACTTGGGTCGGGTTGAATAAATTCAACCCGACAACACGACCCGTCAACTAGTTGACGGGTCGACGGGTTGGGTCGTGTCAACCCGTTTAATAAACGGGTTGACACGACACGACCCGTTTATTAAACGGGTTGACACGACACGACCCGTTTATTAAACGGGTCGTGTCCGGGTTAAGGTTAACGGGTTAACGGGTCAAGCGGGTTGACCCGAACCCGACTCGTTAACCCTTTTTGACACCCCTAGTGTAAAGGTTATGAGCTAGTAAATGAGGCCACCGATATCCAATGGCGGAGCCAGGAATGTGTCCAAGGTGGGGCGGAACTAAAATAATATAATATAATGACAATTTTTTTTAATTCTTTTTATATACTATTTTTTTATTATAATATATAAAAATATAGTAATTACAATTCAAAATATAAATTATAACATAATATATGTATAAAAAAAAAACATAGGTATCAAACTTCATAAATATATGTCAAACTGATATATCAGTTCACATGTAGGCATTAATACAAAAAAAAAAAAAAATCAAGAAAATACAATATACAAAGTGTTTAAAATTGCATCCTACGTGATTTTAGAGACACAAAACAGAAGAAGTTTTTTTTTAAAAAAAAAAACACAGAATAAATTATCCAACACATCATGAATAAGAGAATAAGAAAAAACAAATTAATGTCAGGCATAAATGTAGCCCCAAATCACCATTGTTAAAAAAAACAGGTGTACTCTATCTATATAAACTAACTTAAACTAGCAAAGTAATGACTAAACCCGTAAAAATGCAACTGGAAACAATTCATAGGAGAAAAAGTTGTGATTTCAACACATAAATGACTACTCTAAATAAAACCAGAAATTGATTTTTAGAAATTTATGAGCTCCTTGTCATATCATCAGAGATCCACATGTACCTGTAATCAACTTAACGCAGACTCCAAGGTTAAGAGCTCTGCGGATGGTCTCAGCACTATCATGTCTTGGAGGATCAAACAAGGGTAACAGCCCACAAAATGTCCAAGGACCTCCAGGGACCAGGACCCACCTTACTTCTTTTTGGAACTGCCTGGAAAAATGATTAAATGATTCCAATGAACATGTCAAAAAGACTAACTACATCAAATGATTCAGCCTTTAAATAAGTGCTCACATGATGATCATGTTGTGTGACTTCAAGATTTTAATCTTTTAAATACAGAATAATCTCTTTAATTCATCAGTTCTTCCAAATCATACTTCAGGAATAAAAAGAGAACAAAGATAGCTATGTGCTCTACCTGATAAGCAACTCTTAGAGATCGACATCGTAAGCCCCTTTCACCAAATTTGTCAATGATAGCAATCATAGCATGCACTTTTCTAGCAATCTCTTGTTTCTCTTGGCAAAAATTTAGAATCTAACGTTTAGGAAAACAATACAGGAAAAAAAAATCATGACCTGGTACAAATTCCTGAAATATAAATCAAGTTTTATACACCATTACCATATTCATACAAGTGATGGTTTATTGGTAATGAATTAAGGTAAAGAACCTATTTTTATTGATAGTACTTTTCATCAATGCGGGGGCAAGAACTTGAGAAGTGAAGTTTGCACTAAAGGTCATGAAAAGGGGAGGAAAAAATCAGGAAACATGAAACTAATTTCCATTTCGGCTCTGGATTCAATTCAAAGAGATCTTCCAAAAACTAAACAATTCAATTATCCATAACTCAAGCTACAAACATATAATAATAATAAAAGGAAATAAAACTGGCTTCAAATCACAATCATTTTTCTGCTCTTTTTAGTCGCCTTTCTTCAATCTAAATCCCAAAGAATCACAGCTAATTTCTGCTACAAGTAGTGAAAATCATCAAAAATAATTTCTTAAACTTAGCCGAAACTCAAAGAGAAACCAGCTTCAAACCACTACATCCCTTGCAAACAAGAAACATCACAAATGAGAATCGAAACACCACAAAAAGACCCACTGTCCCTTTGTTCTTTCAATTTTCTGAGAGAGAGAGTAGAGGAACTGATAGAGAGAGAGATTGGGAAAGAAAACACACCAAGGGTTCGAGGGAGGAGATCTGGCAGAGGCGTCCGAGGCGGGTTGATACTCGATTTCTGGCGGT